>APFE031714551.1:0-13748 GCA_000404065.3 Pinus taeda
AAGAGAGGGAGGGTGGTAGGGAGAGAGAGAGGGAGTAAATCACGCAGTTACGTCTACACTTGAAATTAAAACGATGTGAGCATCCACCCTATGCAACCAAGACCTCTTAATAGCCTTGAAAATATTTGAGTCTATGCCATTTGGAAGCAATTTTTCTCTCTAAAACATTTAGTACACTTCTAACCATGTGTATGTTGTATAATTATAGATGAAGCATGGAGTATCCCTAAAATAAAGACCAAGGGAGTTTGCGAGTTTCATTTTGTCATATTCCTCAATCATTTTGGATTTGTAGGCCCTTCTCTTTGACAAATACATATGTCACCCGCACAATCCATTGAATAAGCAATACCTATTATACAAATTAATTTACAATATTATGTCTAAGGAACTTAGAGTGTTTGGCATAAAGGATAGTTGTAGCTTTCCACTAATTTAGTTTTCCTATTTAAAATTAGCAAAATGTAGTAGTGTCTTAGAGTCTCAATGGTGAAGGAAAATACAAAGGTTGGTAAAGAGTGGAAAGGACAGGTTTATTCATGAGATACAATATTGAACATGATGGCTCCATAAATATGGTTCTCAAACTACAAAAGCTAAGACTAGGGCTTCTAAAAGGAGAAGAAACATGTGTTGTTGTTCTAAAGGGGAAAGATTAGAGTGCTGCCATGTGAGGATAAATAAAATCTTTAATAGTGAAGTTGGAAAAGGGGTTTAGAGAGCGTGCCTAGAGTATGAAACCTGAGATATTTGGTGAGGTAAAACTTGGGAAATAAAGAGAATAACAGCTTAGTGTTGTTGGGCATAGAGAAGGGGAATACCAAGGGTTTCATCATCATAACAATTTGATCTAAAGATTAAAAATCCATCTTTTGGTTGCCAGCACATGATTCTAGAGTTAAATCAAACAAGGAATGAGTGATATTATCTAGTTGTTGGTGTGCATTTCCTTTACACTCAATGAGGTTTCTCTCTAGGGTTGAATCTAGGAATTTATATCATTTTCTAGGTGTGTGGGGACTAAGGTGAAATGGGGCTAGATGGGACAACTTGATAGTATGGAATTTGATATTGAAAAAATATTTTTTACTTCCTACTTGATGTGAAAAATGGGAAATCTAATCGATATGGAATGAGTAAAAGAGGAAAATATGTGTGAGTGATAGAAATGGCTGACACTATTCATAAAAATAAATAAATAAAATCTAAAATTTAATGGTCGGGTGGGATAAATTTCAACAACTTGAGTTGAGCTAGCTCACAACTCGAATCGATGAAGAGTGAGGAAGTGCTCTCTCCAATCCACACTTCTAATCTAACAAGATAAATATAGTAACAAGTAATGTGAGAAAAGATGGAAATATGGTGTCTTTCTAAAGATTTTTCCTGAGGTTGGGTGCATTAATTTCCTTTAACAAATGCCTTTTCAACTTTATTTGCACTAGTTACCAAGCAATCAATACAGTAGAAAAGGCCATGCTTAGTGTGTCACATAAAAAGACACCAAAGAATTTTTTGTATACCTAGACAAAGGATCATTAGGGTGATATAGAATTGTGACAATGCCCAGTGGGATAATATAGTGCTGGGATAACGAACTGTGGAGCAATAAATTGATATGAAAGAGTTTTGAGATGAGTTAAAAATCAAATTTTGCATGTATCATTGGATTGAACCTCATTGGGGTGTTGTATTTTTGGATTTCCCATCATTAATCTGATACATTGAGAGAAATATTTTGCAAATTGAGTTTAAGGAAAAGAATTGAGGGTGTAACATTGGACAAGTCACTAGTGGGATGTTGTAATTGGAAAACTAAGGAGTAGGGTGATACACAGATTGAACAAGGAGATTTCAAAGATTATTCATTCAAGTTTAGATCCTTGGCATAGTTTTATTGTTAAATTTTTTATCAATGTGATGATATAAGGCCTAAAAAATAAAATCTAGGGGAGGAAAGGCTATATTTGGTAATTTCTTTAATGTGATATCTATGGAATGATGAAGATCACAAATCCATGTCACTTGTTAAGTCATTATTAGGGTGATACAAGGCTTGAAAAATTAAGTATACATGCCCATAACTAAGTTAAAGACTCTTCATTAGGTGTTACTTCACTCGGAAATTTTAGCTACAAGGACCATGTATCATTAGGTTGACCATGTTTTCAGTACAATGTTAATATATTTTTTTTTCACTGGAGCCCTATATCACTAGGATAGTAATCATGTAGCCCTTATATCACTGGGCTAACCAACATCTCAAAATCATGCTTAAAACATAGGATAAGGTGAGGTAGGGCCAACAAAGAGGTGTTCTAAGTTGAGGAAAATTTAATTAGACTTAAAAGGTGTATGATGAGTCTCTTTAGAAGGAGGGACCCTCATTTTCCTATAGGAATAAGTTGTACATAAGGAAATGAGTGGGGTGGTTGTAGTTGCTACAAAAATTAGTGATGCACTGACAAAAACTTTGACTCTCTGAATGTTTTCTATGGATATTTCCATGAGGCCACCACTACTTGGAATTGTTGAATGCTAAGCTACATAACCTTCCCCTTTCCAATTTTTGGTCAAAGCCTAAGGGAGGAGGAGAAGGGTGTGTCTTATAATGTAGGCCTTCCTTTTCATTTTGGAATTTTCTACCATAGAGACAATGATACTTTAGGATATAAAAATATAAAGAATTTATTATTAGTATATACTTCCCACAAGCATCCATAGCCCGAGAAAAGTCACCCCAGAATCATAATAATTGCTTTGTTTCCAGTAAGTATCCATATTCCTAACAAAGATGCCTACATGGAAGACTTGCTCAATAATCATTTCTCAATCCTTTACCTTTCCATGCATTAACAATTATTTTATTATTATTATTATTATTATTATTTAGATTTGTTTGGCCATAAGGTGGATGAGTGATCATGTTATTGTCTGTTCAAGATAGTCGGGATGATTCTTATTCTTGAAACTTTATCAGATTCCTATAATATATGTGTATCCTTACTATCATTGCTTAGGATTGGTCCATTAAATTAGAATAAGGCCCAAGTTAAGATTATACATGATGTCTTTAGGCCTTTTAAATAGTTTAGTAATTTGATTATAGTCCATTCAACATGCTCATTATTCACAAAGTCTTCCCCATATTGTTTTTATCATACTATTCATTGGCATAATTTCAGACCATGAGTAACACAAAATAACCATATATGTGACTCAGAAATTCATGTTCCAACAAATGTTGTGCCTAAAAGGACTAGGAGAAATCTAGTGGAGAAAACCTTTTTCAGGGGAAAAAACTATAGAGAATTTAGTGTCATAGTAGGGTTTATTTATGTAAAAAATGAGAATTAGGATAATAGAAAAAAATTGACATGGAAGTAGGAAAGAGGAAATAAGAAAACAAAAAGTTAAAGAAAAATTATTTATATATAGGCAATGGTAGATAAGGCCATTATGTAAAGACCTTTTTTAGGATTTGGCTATTTATTAGGAAAATATCAACTTCTCCATCTAGATTTTGAAAATGATATGTTCCTAAGCCAAGTTTTGTGGTGCCTAAGTAGGGATTGAGCTATAAGGGTTGAAACGTTATCTGTTTACCCTTATTTCCAATCTTGTGATAACATGGTTATAAACATGATGATATGTATTCTTGATTCTTGGAACACATGATTGACATGAATTCTAGATGTGTGAACATTTGTAGATCAATAGGCTTGGTATTAACATGGTAAGGTAGCAATTGATTTGTTTATGTTAATGAAACTGACAATTGTGTGTGTGTGTGTGTGACAGAACATAAGAAGACATAATTGCATAAAGAAATAAAAGGATTGACAACAATGAGGTACAACATAGCATGGACCACGACAAGCATGAGAAGTAAAGGGAAAATTCCCTTGGCAAAGTAGAAATCCTTAGGATGCTGAAAACTGAGCTAAAGAGTTGCAAGGTAGGAAATAAAAATCTCATTAGAAGGAATGAAGAGTAAGCAATGATGAACACAATATTAGTGAAAAAATTGTCATATGTGCAAGGATTGTTACAATATCCATAAACCTCTTGAGATATAGATGATTTCCATGCTAATAAGGCTAGAAAGAAACCTCGAAAGGATACAAATGTAGGAAAACCGGTTTCATGTTGGAAATATGGAGGGGAACATTTGAGAAGAAAGTTCCCTAAATACTAGCAAAGGGAGATAATTTCACACCAACTTGAGGAACATGGGACTAGCAACATGAAAAACTAAAAGAACTAAATTAAAGAGGAATAAATATGAGGGAGAATCCCCTCAAGCTCTCTAAAATACTGAAAAAGTCCTTCTTGAACTATTTAGAGGAATGTTGAACTTTTGAGGTCACTGTGAGCTTTGAAAAGGATTATGACTAAATTTTTTTGGATATGTTGGTGATGGATATAGCAAATCCTAGAAATCAATAGAATAAATTGGTTTTGGATTAATGGATGATGTGACAGGATATGTTTTTTTATGCCTTTGTTGTTATTATTCTTTTTTGTTTTTGATCTCAAACTTTTTTCTTACTTTTGTTTGTTGACTTTAAGCATGACCATGTTGGTTTGTGTTGTTACTATGTGTAGCTTTTGTGTAGTTCTTTGTTCATCATTTTTCTCTTCTTTCCCTTTTGTGGTTTGGTCTTAGTTGATTGTTGGATGTAGGAAAGGAAAAAAAAGGAGCTACGGAGAAGATTTGAAGTATAATCCAACCAAAGGTGCAAGACTTGGTTAACATGGATGTAGAGTTTGTAATTTCCACAAATGGGTAACAAAATAATGTTACTTAATGGGTTCTAGGATTTTGTGGAACATCATTAGGAAAGTGGAAAATAATGGTCGGTTGATTAAATTTATGTCATGTTTCTGTTCTTGAGAATTGTGGTGAGAATGAATGGAAAAAAAGAAAAGGACGAAAACTAATAGCATATGAGTAACATGGATGACATCATGATGAGTTAAATGAGTTGTTGAATATTCCAATAGAAAAAATGTTAGTGGAAAGCACTCGTAATGGAAACAAGGTAAAAAAGGTAAAAGGGAAGGAATTAGGTGAAAAAAATCCTTTGGTTAAGTTTTGAAGTTGTTATTTTAAAATAAATCATTGCTCGACATGGATACTAGGAGGTTTTCTAACCTTAACGTTGTCCAACATGTGAATGTGCTATATTTCATGAACATGTTAATGATGAAATGAATGTATGTAATGCCATTCCATTTGAGAGGTTATTGTCAAGAATCGTGCTTATGGAAGGATGACTGGTTAATGCTCATAAAATAGTTTGATGAATATATGAATGACAAGTTTGAGATAACATAATGAGGTTATCTAATAAGACCCCATTTCATGTAAGGGATTCATTGAGAAAGTGGCAATTATTGTTGCTAATTAATATTACAATCATGTGATTATGAAATTTATGCTCCCACATTTATATTATGTTATGAAAAGGAAATGTTGAAGGCTGGATCAATAAGTATACTAACTAATAATAGGATTCGTTGGTTAAATCATGAGGAACATATGCCACTAAGTGCTACCTTGGGTTGAGAGACGACTCAATACATACTGATTGGTTTTGAACACGGACACCTTCCTTGTTAAAGGTGTGATGATATTCGGTGAAGTAGACTACCAGGAATTGGGGGCTTCCTATACCTAGGAGTTGTGATGACATGAGACTTATGATGATGTGGGAGTTGTGATGATAATAGAGTTTTAATGGGAGTTGTGGTGGCAAATAATATTCATGTCGATAGAAGACTATCGATATTAGTAGTTCTCGCAATTATTAGGAGCCAATTGAGAGTGGGGGCTTATTTGGACATATATGAAAAGAGCACATGGAGCAGTATAACTCGCGTTGAGTGATTGCTCTAGCTTAAAACTAGTTAGTTAGATGGAATTGAAGACAAAGCTAACTGAAGATTACATGGAACATATAAAACATTGAGTGCTTGCCTCAGCTGGTAAACCACTTAGTGCGGGGGAAAAGAGGAAGCCATGAAGATAAGAATTAATTATCATAAATTTCCATTAAGGTTATTATTTTATTTTCTTTAAATATATGATTTATAATGAATTGACTTAGGAATTAATAAAATTATGTTGTAATTTGAACCCTTCCTCATTTCATGGTTAACCTCATAGATAAATATACTGATGAAATTGTGTTTTCGGTTGATTTAAAACTTTTTGATTCTCATATGGCTTATGTGCTTGTGAGATAAGGTGAATTATCAAACTTCCCAGAATAAATATACAAGGTTTATTACAAAACAAGGCAAGAAGCATCAACATAGTAATATCAAAGTGAGTAGCAACAACTTAATAGAGCCGAAGATGTCAAGAACTAAGTCATTATAATGGTACTCAAAATGCATGGTATGAATAGATTTCCATAATGAGATACCATGACTAGTATAATTATGCTATTAAAGAAATGATAAGATATTTATTGGATATTAAGACTCTTCCTATGTGAGGAATCATTTCCAAGGAATGGATCACCTGAGGAAATCAGAAGCAGAAAAGGGAATGCCTGAACTTGGAAGGTGCGTGACTGCAAGGAAGAGAAAACCAAATTAATTCATTTTCAAAAATTTCCCTTGACATTGGGTCTGTCCTAGGAAGAAATGAGATGAAATTATTCCTAAATGGGTGTAGAGGAAAATGGGTGGCATGATTGGACATTGGGGGTGGATTGTGCTCTGGAGTTAAGTGACCTAGCAAGTCAAGGTGTAATGGAAGCATGATAGAACAAATGAAGCCACATGGGGATGGCTTATCAAATGAATGTGTCGTACTCATTTTTGGTTGCTATGTAAGAAACTAAAAATTTACTTGTAAATATTAAGATCTATTTATAAAGCTCAATTTTGTTTTAGTATTTTGCTACTAACAACATCGACGTTGGTGTTACCCCTAACAGGGTGGGGTTTATATCATTCTTGGTATACTCGCCCTGATTTTTTAATGTAATTATATTGTTGTTATAAATGATTATAAATTTATTGGAATAGAAAAACGAGTGGGAGCATAGATCCACATTTTGAGGGGAAAATGAAGAAGAACCTAAGTGGTGTTAGCTAGCACTATTGTCTAATCAAATGTGCAACTAGAAAGAAATATATTGAAGTTCCATGAGGAACATGAATAGACATACAATAAAATAGATTAAAAATCATTTGAACAATAGGTGTTGGTTGGATTTTGGTCGAATGAAATAAGTTCAAGGACATAATTGGGTTTTTGGGCAAGAATCCAAACTTTCAAGCATGATTTCCAGCTAAGTTTTCTTAAAAAATCCCCTTGGATTACAGATCTAGCTTAGGAGTGACCACTGCAAGAAACATAGGTTGTAGTTGGTCTATGGTTCGGTGGAAATAGAAGCCCTAGCTTCAATTTTAACCACTATTAGATCGGGAACTATCGGAACTGCTAGGAATAGCCAGAACTACTAGGAACAGCCGGAATTGCTAGAACTGTTGGGAACTGTCGAAACAACTATAGCATCTGTCTCCAAAGGAGAGCAGCATGCAAGGGACAACTAAATAAAATTGGGATAGTTGTATGGTACTTAGAAGCAAATACACCTAGCGTGTAATGTTACAGCTAGCATGCAAGGGATAGCTAGCATGCAACAACAAGCATGCTAAGGAAAATAAGCATGCTAGGGACAACAAGCAAGCAAGGGACAACAAGCAAGCAAGGTGTAGCCTACACATAGGTCATTATGGAAACATGGTGCAGCAATGGCACATAATGCATTACACTGATGGGTACAGTCATGATGAATGAAGCGTGATGAGATGCAACATAGTGATGATGGGTTCAACATGGTGCAACATGATGATGAAATGCAGCACAATGATAGGTGAAGGAGTCACCTTGGAGAATCAATTGCAACAACACGTCTTCAACTGATCTCATGTATCATCTTCTTAGAGATGATCTATGCTCTTATCTAGATAAGTTAAAGTGTTGAATTATGTTGTAAACATACTATCTCTCTCTCTCTCTCTGTTGAAGTATTGAAGAACAAATAAGAAGAATTGATCAACAGTTTGTCCCTGGCTAGTGCCACAACTTATGTCCTCTTGTCTTGGTTTTTCTTCTACAATTTATGTTTATGTTCTATCTGCAGTTTAATTTAATGTTGATGTGATTGCTAATCTGGAAAAGATATTGCTTACTGCGAAAATTAAAATAAATTGCTCTAAGCATAGAGCATTCCTAAAATTAACATGGTATTAGACCTAAGGTGAAGGCAATGCCCAAGCAAGAGTGAAAGAGCAATCACAGAAGACCGTTGGGAAAGGAAAGAAGGATCAATGGATTCCTCATCCCTCTTCGAATTCACCAAGGGTGAAGTTGAAGTAGAGAATATTATCAGAATGGTGCAATAGAAGTTTCTAATGGCCTACCTAAAGATGACTTCAATGGGAAGCCTGGATCTAAGTGTGGAAGGAAAGGCAGATGCCTTGGTTGTAATAAGTTCGGCCATTATGCGACAGAGTGTCTAAGGTAGGGACACATCACTTGATGATAATAACAATCATTCCAGGGACATATTCAATGATCAGAGGAATGATAGGTAGTGCAGGTCATCAAGGAAATGGCCAACTCTTCAGAGAAAGCAAGGAACACCATGTATGAAGAATCAAATGTTGTTTCTAATAAGATAAAGAAGTGTAATATTGTATTGTCCCTTTGCTTTAGATTCATTCATAATCTAGCTTATTGATCATAGTGATTCAAGGTAGATCATTGGATAGAAGGGTGCTCTCTCGAATTTCGTAGAGACAGAAACAACCGTGGGACTATACTTGGAGTCAATGCCACCTATCTCGGAAAGGGTGTAGGGAATGTTAACCCTCAATTCAATGAGGGTAACTCTATTCATTTACAAGAATCTCTTTTATGTACCTTATCGCAAGAAGAACCTGGTGTCCATCTCAGAAATGGAAATCAAAGGTTTCAGGGTGGCATTCATCGATGGAAAGATATGTGCTAAAAAACAGAATTTTCAAAGATGCTTTTTCTCATGTGTTCAGGGTTGGAAATTTGTATCAAGTTGTAGGATGGTCTATTGGGGATCATGTTAACTCACATATCACATCTATAACACCGGAGGTCTACCTATGAGGCCCTATCCGATGTGAGTCAGATGGTGATAGGGATGCTTGAATTCAAGAAGAGCATGAAGGTACATGTCTGAGATGTACTAAAGGAAAATCTTATAAGGGGACCATTCCCCTCATGCAGTAGGTCCATAGGTTTGGAACAACCTAAGGAGTTTGAGATTCATGATCAGGAATCTCATGTATACGGGTGGAAGAAATCCCTCTATGGCTTGAAGCCAAATACCCCAGGCATAGTATGAGAGGATTCATAGCTGTCTAATGAAGCTGAGATTCACTAGGAGTGAAATTGATCCAAACCATTAGAACTCTCATACTGGCACCTTATGAGGACAACCTATTTTTGACAGGTGCAAACCCTATCATTTGCAGAAGTAAGAGGGAGTTGGATTCCATATGTTGAATAATAAACTACAAGCCTCTGACTACCTTGGGGATCTTAACTTTCAGAAGTTATATGGTAGTGCTATTATACCAGATTTGGGAAATGCCCCTCAGTTTCATAAACTCATTCGCGTTGATGTTCTTGGTGAACTTCCATCCAGACATATGTTTTGTAGTTAGCATGGTGAGCTCATATTTGGTTTAGCCTCATTGGATTGGTGCCAAGAATCTTCTGAGATATCTTCGGGGCACAATCTCTCATGGATTGAGATAAACTACCGGAAATATGAAGCTGCATGACTATTCGAATGCTGACTAGGCAGGTAGTGTGGAGGATCACTAGGGAACTTCTCAGTGCTGGTTCTCTTTAGGTTTTGCTTCGATATCATGGATGACCAGGAAGCAGAAGTCGATTGTTATAAGCACTGCCAAGACTGAATACACAACTACAAGTATGATCTCGTATCAAGTTGCCTAGTTGTGGAAGTTCTTTAGTGAGCTGTTTGTACACATGATGAATACCATTGTGATTCTCTATGACAACCAGAGGGGGGATTCAATTATTGACGAATCCTGTATTCGATGATTGCTCCAACAAATAGAAATTAGATACTGCCTTATCTAGGATATGGTAAGTCAATGAGCGAGGAGGCTCCATCGCATTGAGACTGATGTACAGGTCGCAGACATTTTGTCAAACCCCCAGGGAAAGGTCAAATATGTGACTTTCCCGAACAACTTCGAGTCATTGAATTACCTTCTTATAAGGGTCCTGCATGTTGCATGCATTTAGCTCTAGGAGCTCTAGGGGGCTTGGGGTACTTAATGGAGCAAAATACGACCATAGGGCAACTCACCCTCCCCTGGTGGTGTTCTATGTACAGGATGACATGTTCAAGCTTCCCCTGTGATACCTCGTGGCGACTATGGAACAAGATGATTAGTTCTCCTCTGGTCCGAGATGATTAGTTCTCTCGTGGAAACTATGGAACAGGATGATTAGTTCTCCTGTGGGCAGGGATGATTAGTTCTCCTGTGGCAACTATGGAATCGGATGATTAGCTCTCCTATGGGTCGGGATGATTAGTTATCCCATGGCAACTATCGAACAAGATGATTAGTTCTCCTGTGGGCCGGGATGATTAGTTATCCCATGGCGACTTTCGGGCAGGATGATTCGTTCTCCTGTGCACAGGATGATTAATTCTCTTGTTCAGGCATCCTACCCATGCAGTCTGGGACTCATGGGAAGTACCTTTCATCTAATCAATGAGCAGGGAAATGAGGTTAGGGGGCCATAGTAGTACTATCGATGGACACATCGATGTATCTACCATACTGCCTATGCTACGATGACCTACATTGATCTGGGATTAGTATGAGTGGTTTGAGACACTCTCTTGTGATATTGATATGGGATCAATAAAACTAACTTTGAGCCAATAAGAGTGATGTGACACACTCTCTTCAGATGAAACTGATTTCGGGTTAGTAGAGTGTGGTATGATACATTCTCGATCAATTCTTCTTCTACATGGTTCAGTAGAGCAGAGAAAAGTAGAGCTCAGTAGAGCAGTGCAGGGAACTGACGGCAGATATGGTACAGTCAGACATATGGATCAGTGGATGGAGTTCTCCCTAGTTGAGAGGGAGTGTTAAAATTGGAAACTAGGGCCAAACTCCATGTGGGTCATTTTATTAATGCAAGATGATATTTTTTTTGGATCCCTCTCATCGAGAGGTATCAGATTGATCTAAAGATCATCTATTTTCGATAAGTAGTCATGGAGACATGAATTTATTTGTGTTATGGGATAACTTGCGAAGGTCGGACAACAACCAAATAAACCCCGCTTGTGCTCAACATTTTAGTATAAATAGAGGTCGCCTTCAAGTCATTTCAACACACTTGGGATCTCTTCCTCTCTACTTGTCTTTGGGTTTTACTAGGAGGAGAGATCCTAAGGGATAACGCTGCCTTAATCTAGAGGGCAGAAGCCGAAACTGCTGGGAATTGCCAAAACTGCCAGGAAAGCTTACGTAGAGGGTAGAGGTCAAAATTGCCGGAACTATTGGGAATAGTTGGGGACAGCCAGAACTGTTGGAACTGCCAGGAACTGTCGGGACTGCCGAAACTGTTGGGAACAGCCGGAACTGCCGAAACAGTCAAAAAAGCCGAAACTGCTGGAATAACCAGAACTTCTGGAACTGTTGAGAACTATCGGAACAACTGGTAATAGCTAGAACAACTAGAATAGCTGGGACAATCGAGAATAACCGAAACTGCCAGAACTGCCGAAACTATCGCAAACTGCCAGAATTGTTGGAATTGTCGGGAACTACGAGAATTGTCGGGAACAGTTAGAACTACTGTAACTTCCAGAACTACTGGGAATAGCTGGAATTACCGGGAATAGCTGGAGCATCTATCTTTGAAGGAGAGCAACATGCAAGGGACAACTAACTAACATTGGAACAATTGTATGGTACTTTGCAACAAATACACCAAGCATGCAATGTTATAGATAGCATGCAAGGGGCAACTAACATGGAACAACAAGCATACTAAGGACAAAAAGCATGCGAGGGACAACAAGCAAGCAAGGTGAATCCTACACATAGGTCATTATGGCAACATGGTGCAGCAATGGCACATAATGTAGTACAGTGATGGGTATAGTCACGATTAATGAAGCGCGATGAGATGCAACATAGTGACGATGGGTGCAGTATGGTGCACCGGTGAGGTGCAACATGATGACAAAATGTAGCACAACGATAGGTGAAGGAGTCACCTTGGAGAATCAACTGAAGCAGCATGTCTTCAACTGATCTCATGTATCATCTTCTGAGAGATGATCTATGCTCTTATCTAGATAAGTAAAAGTGTTGACTTCTGTTGTAAATGTACTATCTTTCTTTCTCTCTGCTGAACTATTGGAGAACATATAAGAATAATTGATCAATGGTTTCCCCACATTAGGGTTTGTCCCTAGCTAGCACCACATCTTGTGTCCTTTTGTCTTGGTTTGTCTTCTACGATTTATGTTTATGTTCTATTTACAGTTTACTTTAATGCTGATGTGATTGCTTATCTGGAAAAGATATTGAGCTTACTGTGAAAATTGAAATAAATTGCTCTAAGCATAGAACATACCTAAACTTAATACCTAGTTTGCTAGACCAAATGGCCAACTATTCTAAAGAGTAAATTGACTCCAAAATGTAATCAATAAAGTAAGGTAGTTATGGTAGTTGTAACTATATTCTTCTTTAGGAAATATATAACAAGATATAGATGTACAATATGAAGATGGCTATTGACTACTTAGTATTAGTTCCACTTGTACTTTCCTCCCCTCTTCCATATATGTATATATACATATATATTACTATGTTATATATGTTATATATTTTAGTAGTATAGATTACAACAATTTCCATTAAATTCTATTGAAAATTATTAATTTATTAAGTAGCTTAAAAAAACTAAAACCATTGATTTAAATTATTTAGTCATCACTTACAAAGTTACTTAAAGATGTAATTTAATTAAAAACTCATCTAAGCAAACACACATACACACAGTATAGTCAACGTCAAATCATTGTTCAATCTGTAATCAATTTTATATGCATCCTCCCATTCATATATTTTAGAATGGACAAACTCAATCTCAATCTTATGTCCATTCTCCAATTCATATATTTCAGGATGGACAAACTCAATCATGTTGTTGCACATAATTCTTAAATTTTCCATGGTTTTATTGTTAGTGTGTGTATTTTTGTGGGTAAGTTTTTTAAAGCACTAGGAAAACCTAGCATAACTCAGTTGGCAAAGTAATTGTGGGGACAATCATCTTTGGCCACTTTCCACAAATAACCATTGATTCATTGATGTTATTCAAGGAAAACCATGCCACTTGTAATTACTAGTTGGTGGTCTATAAGGGGCATGCTTTCACTCATGCCAGATGTTTGTAGGTCTTGATTCGTTAACCTACTTTCACTCTCGTGAGATGTCTTTGGGTCTTGGGTCTCATGCCAATTGTTTTTGGGTCTTGGGTCATTAACTTCCATTCACTCCTACAAGTTATCTCTAAGTCTAGGGTCATTAACATATTTCCTTACATCCGAGGAAGATAAGCCTTTAGCCAAAAAAACAGTTTTAAGGCATACTTATTTACTTAGTTAACT
>APFE031714551.1:17247-35638 GCA_000404065.3 Pinus taeda
ATTTGTTTTTAATATATTAATAAATTAGTATTATATAGCTGTTACTTGAAATTATTTCTCTACATTACTCTCTATTTAAGCCTTTGTCATGGTCTGTCTCATTATGTGCTCTGATGATAAACCACACTTGTTGGTTCTAAATGGGTCCACCAAAAATTCTCTCATATAATTTTTACCAAAACTTTATTTAATATATTATAATAATTATGCATATCTATTAAAATAATTTAAAACATTGTTAGAAGTTAATGATTTACTTTGTGTTTTACACATTTGTGTGTAAAATAGGTTTAAATCCTTTACTTGCCTAGGGTAAGCTAGTGCGGCCTCGGAATATTCAAATAGCCAATAAGATAATTAAGTACACGTGTGAAAACTATTTTGAAGCATTACTCCAAAGCATACAACATGGTTGGAATTTGAGAGAGCCTATTTTGGACGTAAAATGCGGTTAAATTTTTTAAATGACTACCTTGGATTGGATGATGTGTTTTGAAGGTTGCAGAAGTTATTTTTTATTTTTAAAACTTTTTGCAAAACGTTATTAATATTTTATTTTGGTCGGCGTTGAAATTTTTAATAATAGTTATTGATGAAATGACAAAATGAATTGTATCTATTTTTTGAGGTAGCAAAAAATCATTTGATTTTGAAAAGTAGCGATGCCAGAATACACTTTTTTAGCATATTTTGGGCATTTTAAATTTTCTTATGTATCAAATATGAATATTTTTTAGATGTTAATGGCTATGCATCATCAACCGCTTTTTAGAGTGCTGATTTTTTACACTTTATTTTTTTATGTATCAAGTATGAACATTTTTTTTAAATATTAATGATTTTCATCTTGATTTTCAAAAGTGTTGATGTAGCATCAACCCTTTCTGTTTTTTTATATATATTTTTAAATGTTTGTGCCTTTCACGTTGGTGATTAAAAAATAATAATAATAATAATTAAAAACATGATGAAAAAAACTCAAAACAAAAACACTAAAATTAAATTGTAAAAATAATAAAAAATTAAAAATAAAAAATAAATAAAAAAGGAAAACATTTCAAAAACATATTAATTTAAAGAAAAAAATTTGATATTAAAAAAATACATCTATAAAAAATAAGTTGAAAAAATAAAAATACAACCCAAATAAATCATAATATAATAATAATAATAATAATAATAATATAAATAAATAATATTTATTTAAAATATAGAAAATAGGAGGGTTAACTTAAAAATAAAAAGAAAAAGTTCAATAAAAATTTAAATTAGAATAACATAAAAATGAAAAAAAATTGGAAAAAATAAAAAATAAACACAGAAGAAAAAATATATATATATATATTTAAAACTAAAAATCAAACAAAAACCAAAACAATTAAAAAAAGAAAAAAGGTTGAAAAATAAAAAATTGATAACAAAGAAATTAGAAAAAAATAAAAATTGAAAACAAAAAATATAAAAAAATTAAAAAAACTAGGAAAAAATTGAAATAAAAAAAATGAAAAAAATAATTAACAAAAAAATGAATACCAAAAAAAATAAATCTGGCCACGGGAGGGGGCAGTAAGGCGGCTACATTCAGCCTACCTCCCCACCTGCATAGCCACCTCCTTGCCCGCACACGCTGCTAACCCCGCCTAGGGGCTGGAAAGTCGATTTCGGGAATTGGCTTGCCAGCGACTGGGTGGGGCTAGCTGCGGATGCGAGCGGGGAGGTACCAATGGCTAACCCCGCCTAGAGCGCTAGCAAGCTGATTCCGGGAATCAGCCTGCTAGCCATTGGGTGGGGCAGCCTGCCTCCCCACCCGCGCCCATGTCCGAATTTTATTATTTTTTTTATATTAATTGTTTTGTTGATTTTTTTTTTTAATTTTTAATGTTTTTATTTTTTTTTCCAACATTTGAATTTTCGTTTCCTTTTGTAATTTTCATTTTTAGGCCGATAGGCCTTTCCTTTGAAAGGGACCTTCGTCGTCCCTTTCATTCTCCCGTTGACACGTGGCGTCGGGTCCCCTTCATCCTCGTGTTGACAGCTGGCGTCGGTGGCATAACACCTCGTCGTCGTGGCGATATTGGGTTTTCAGTTCTGGTATAACTTCTACACAGCCCTTCCTTCCTTCTTACTCCACGCACCGTCTTCCTTCCTGTTTTCCGCAACCGCCATTACAGCTATTGTTTCACGCAGCTCTATGTCTGGGTCCTCATCGTGGTCTTCTTCGCGAGCGGCCTAGTGTGCCTGGAGGACGTGACCTTCATCCTGCTTTCCTCTGTCTACATCTTCATAGTCTCCAAGGTGGCCTTCCCCGACACATCGGCGACGTCGCGAGTTCGAGCTTACGGGAAGACCCGGCTGTTCACACTGTACGTGGGGACCAGGGGCGTGGTTGGGCTCTTGCTCCCGCTCGTGTACATCTTCGACGGTTTCGTGGAGGGCGACAAAAAGGGTGTGGAGGCTGCGGCCCCACATGTGTATTTGCTCTTGTGCCAGGTCTTCTTGGAGGGTTTGTCTTACGCACTGGAGTTCTCTCTCCCAGGCAGGGCAATGGTGTCGGTTTTCTACAACACCAAGCGGATCTTCACCATTCTGGACTGGCTCAGGGCTGATTTCTGGAAACAGACGGCGGATCTGGATTTGCCCTCTTTTTCCTCCTCCTCGGCCGCTGTTCTGTGGCTCCGCTTCGGCTGGGGGCTGGCGGTGGCCAATCTTGTGTTCTGGTCCTTCAATCTCTTCTGCTTTCTCTTCCCCGTGTATTTGCCCAAGGCTTTCAGGATTTATCATCAGAAAAAGACCACCGACACCATTGCCAAGGAAGAATAGAATAGCAAAGGAATTGGCTTCGGCTCGCTTGGTGTATTTGATCGCTTCCGGGTTTGAACCATTGACCTCTGTGCAGTTTTATCTGCCAAATAATAGGCCTCTATTTCGAAATATTACACCTCTGTACAGTTTTCTCCAATACGTGTAGATGTTTTCATTCGTTTTAATGTGTATGGGATCGATATCTAAAGAATAAAATTGTTATATCTTTCAAATTTTCTGTTTCTGTGAGATGGTCACTGGAAGAACTGTTATATCTTGCAAATTTTCTTTTTCTGCACGATTAACTGTTCTGCTGTTTTCTCGGTAGCCTTCATGGATCAACCTACTGACATCAACTACTTACAGCTTGGATCAATCTCACACAGTGTAGCAACAGAGGAGCCTGGTTCGACAATCTCAGGAATGAAGAACGGAGCTGGAAATCGTGAGCCCGCCGTGCTGTTGTTAGGCCGATACTTTGGAGAATATCATTTCTTCCAGGTGCGCCACATAGTTGAATTTTTCATGGGTATCGTTATAGTATGCGCATTCAGTAATACAGATTGATTTGATTTTCCTGTTGCTTTGCGTTGGACTCTGTAAAATATTTTTGCAAAGATTACTCGAATTAAATTTGATTCAGTTTCTGAGTAATTTCAAAAATAATGAAAATATCTGGTAGTTTAGGGCACGTTTCTTAACGAATAGAGGGTTGTGCCGACTCCGAAAGCAGGGATGGAGAAAGCAGTTTCCGACAGAGTGGACGTCATATCTGTATCCATTGGCAGCTGTAGTAATCATGTCCTCCCTTATTACGAAGATTCTATAGTGATGGGAGCTCTTGGAGCCATTGAGAAGGGTATTTTTGTGTCCTGTTCCGCTGGTATTAGAGGGCCGATTCCTTCTGCAATTTCCAATGGACCAGGCAAATGTTACCAATGGCTCAGGCCATTCTAAACCATAAACTCTCTTTATTGTTGCCCCTTTATCCTTCTTTCCACCTTTAGGATAGGCCTGATACACATACAAATGGCCAAAGTTTGTTAATCTATTACCGAGAAATTATGAATGAAACTTGCATTCATTATTATCCCAAGACCCAAACCATTTCAGCTCAGAAATAAACTTACATCTTTCGAGTGATATGGCAGCTTAAGAATGAAATGTTTGATAGTCAACGCATTCAGTGAGTGACCACTTACGTTAATCACGCCCTCACAGTGCCTCTGGAACCATAATTTCTTGAGCTTATACTTGATGAAGTCAATTTTTTGAGAATGGTCTCTACAGTTTTTCCCTTTGTAGCTTATTTGATTAGAACTAGCAGTAGAATTGAAGGTAATCCATGCTCGAGGAATGCCTGTAGTTGAAGGAAAGATAATTTGCTTATTTGCTTATTTGCTTATTTAATTGTTACAAGTACGAGGTTATTATTTCTCCATAGTTTGTCTATACAGGCTATAAGAAATGTCTACATTCAGTAACCTTCAAGTATGCTCAAAATGCTTTAGAAAGTATGGTCAATGCTTCTTCAGATTTCCAAACCAAGATTGTGCTTCTAACGAGTTATGTTGAAGTTTCTAACCAGTTATGTTTACAAGATAATATTAATATCACTCCATAATTCACAAAATCTTGTAGCCAAATTGTTCTGTATTGATCCAGAGATTAGATACGATTTAATAGGTATTCAACAGTCTCAAAATTATATTGTCAAGGTTGTTGGTCTTCTACCTGGGCTCTGTAACAATATACTATGGCCTGCAATCAGCTCCAAGAATATGTTGTCCATAAGACTCCAACCTAGCACAAGATTTTTAAATGGTTCCACATGCCTTCTAAGATGTTTCCATAGGTAGAGTGGATGTCCCCCACAGTATGCAGAATATGCCAAGGTTCAGGTCTGATCTATTTCACTGTATAGGCCTGATTTGCAGGTTCGAGGAGGCCTGGTGACTTTATTCTTCCACAATTCTGAACTTCAGGTCTGAGCTACAAGAAGATCCGAAAAAGGTGCCACCATAGGTCTCCCCAGGTTTACATAAGGTATAGATCAAGACCCAAAAAAAAAATCTTCACTAACATTCATTCTTTCTGAGCCCTTTTTAGCTAAAATGGATGAGGCTTTCTATGTATTTACACTTGTTTGCATATGTGAAAGGACGTATGTTGTAGTAGTGAGCCAACCTGTGTATTAATGCTGACTTCTAAACAACCAGATTTTTTGGTTAAAATTATCTATACATGTTGGCATAATAAATATGGTTATTCGTATTTCTAAAATTACCTTTATTGTTCTCTAAAATATATCTCGAACATTATTTCTACCAGGTTCCTAAATAATTCTTGAAATTTCTGCAATTACTAAAGCTATTTGAAGGCATATGAAAAAAATAATTTAAAATTTTAAAATCAGACTGACCTGATGACAGATCTCGTGGGAAAAGAATTCTGTAAAATAGAACTCCAATGTCATATCTTGGCAATGTCCTGTTGACTGAAACATCTGTTAAGAATCCAAAATGGCTTAAAAACAAAATCCATCGTTAAAATAGAACTCAAATGTCATATCTTGTCAATTTCCGACTGACTGAGACATCGGTTAAAAATCCAAAATGGCTTAAAAACATACTTTAGAAACAAGGTAGAGCAACATTTATTATTTCCATCAGCGAATATACTAATGGAACTTTTGTTCAAGTTGCATACTAATCTCAAAATGGCTGGCATACAGATCAAAAGACAAATTGCTTTGGCATACCCAAAAAACGCTTTCACTCTCATTTGCATTTTACTTGGACTTATTGTTTTCAGCTGGTAGTGCATTGAATTTTGCATTCAGCGAAAGCACTATAATTTGTAGTATGACAAGACTGGTCTCTTCAGTACATACCAGATTGTTTGTTTGTGCCTAGCTTCTTCCAGGACCTTTTTGTGGGAAATTCAATGTGTCCAAGATTTGATCTTCCAGGAACGTTTACAGTTTTCAGCTCATGGTGTAATGTATATTGCATTCAGGGAAACAATGGACTTAATTTTTGTTGGTTTGTTTGTGTGTAAGAATTTCTGATTGCTCTTTTTTGTTGGTTTGTTTGTGTGTAAGAATGTCTGATTCAGGGAAAGAATGGACTTAATTTTTGTTGGTTTGTTTGTGTGTAAGAATGTCTGATTGCTCATCATCATCATGGTCCTTATATGCAGTCCCGGACTCTTCACACAACTAACATTATAGACCTTCACCTCTGTGTTGTAGATGCATAACTGTAAACCATTCCTAATTACAACAACATATGATAAGCATGGAAAATCAAGAAAATCTCTGGACATTGGAATGGCACATCATATCCTCCAGCTCAAGCTTTCTAATGGTATTTATTAGACGTTGTTTCCTTGAAAATAATTCATATGGTATGCATGGTAATTTCAGTTGTTATTGACAAGACTATTCACTTTGACATTTTGTTTTTTTTCGGATGAGAAAAATACTGGTTTATATTATGTATTTGGACATTTTGTTATTTATAAGTTGTTTGAAAGGAGTTTATATGATGATGATTTTTATTAGCCCAACTGTCATTTTGAATCTCAGCTTCGTTTATATTGATTTACTTTAGCTTCCAGTGTTGGTTTTGTGGTTTTCATCCTGGAGATAAAAGTTGTATACTGCAATAGGAATGTCTTATGAATGCTCCCTTTAACTTCAATTAAATTGTCGGATGTTGGTTTTTTAGATGCAACATTTTCTATATACTGCAATAGGAATGTCAGGAATAAAATCTTGGTTATTAAAATAATATATATACCCATAAATAACTTGTGTAGATCTTCAGTGGAGTGACGTTGTACTTTAGCAGTTGAGCGAAAGGTTGAAGGATGGATTTAAATATGAAAAGCAACTAAATACAAGCGGTTGTCTCCAGTTTCTGCAATCTCTGTGTGAGATGTTTAGAATTGGTTCTAATTCTGGTCAGACTGAGTAAACTAGCCCATCGTAACAAAGCTTTCCTGTAAATTTGAATCAGGGCAAGATATTTGAATAACTGCAAAAATGTTTTTATCATTATTAAAAATATGATTTGTGGAATTTCGGAAATTTACTTCATGATGGTTCAGTTTAATCCTTTGTCATTCTTTTTCAGTTCCAGTTCAATGTCAGGGTTATATTTAACAATTTGATGGGAACCGTTCAATGTCTCTTTCCCACTCATAAAAATTTATGTGTCAATTTCGATTACGAACTTCTTTATGAATTGATATGTTTTGTTGGCCAAGCCATAGTTTTTTTTTGGAAAAAATATTTATGAAAGAAATGATGCTTGGCTATGGGCATAGTGGTGCTGAGAACTGCTACTAAGTTTTAACAATGACATTTATTTGTTGGCCAAGCCATAGTTTTTTTTTGGAAAAAATACTTATGAAGGAAATGATGCTGACGAAAGAGAATTGGTTTTCATAAGCTCATAGTCATTAAAAGATGGATATATTTATACATGTAAATATGTTCTGATAAGTACCTTCCAAGAGGATTCCCCAGAAGAGAAGCTTCAACGTTCTCACAATTATCTCCTTAATTGAAGGCGCCATCTCAGTGAATTTCTGCACAGATTCTGCCATTTCAGATTATTTGTTTGTGCCTATCTTATAAATTTTTCTTCCAGGACCTTTATGTGGGAAATTCAATGTGTCCAAGATTTGATCTTCCAGGAACCTTTACAGTTTTCAGCTCATGCTGTAATGTATATTGCATTCAGGGAAAGAATGGAATTAATTCTTTTTGGTTTGTTTGTCTGTAAAAATTTCTGCTTGCTCTTTTTTGTTTCTTTTCAATTTTAATAGAATTTGTTCAAATGTGACAGAGAAAAACCTTGGCACAACAATCAGACGATGATGATGGCCATCACTAGGAAAGATCATAAAGACCTTCAAAAACTTGCATGGGAACAAATGGCTGTTGACTCTAAAAACTCAGGCATTGGATCCAGGATCAGGAAACTGATGGCCTCACTCATAGCATTCATCTGTATCACCTACGTGATGTACTCTGTCAATCTTCTGCTAAGCAGCTATTCTTGTTTGTATTTCACAAATATGAGAAACAACCCTGCATTTTTATTTATTTGAGAATACCTGCTCTGTTTTTTTTTTGCCCAATTTTCTGAAGTTGTTTGTGGCATACTGATGGGCAGATTTGCTGACGCAGAAAAAGGTAACAGTTAGAGGGCGTGTGGATCCCCAAAAAAGGATGCAACGAATTAGATTAATGGGTAACGACCAGAAGAGAAAGAGCATCCATCAATTTGAGGGGGCAGGGTTGGAAATTTGAGAATGTAGAGAAAAAGAGAGAAAAGGGGCACATGTGCCTTGTTAACTTCTGGACTTCTGAAAATTTGATGAATGCCCTGTACGTTAGGCAATTGTGTCTTCATATTTTGTAATACTTCATTTAACAGTATATGCAGTCCCGGACTGGCACTTTTCTTGATATTGGAGATTTTGGAGACCTCTATTTACTCTATTACTGACCTTGCACTCTATGTCGCTGGTTAAACCTAGGATTGTAGTGATTTTGTTAGACATTTTTATTGTTTTGGTCATAGATCAGTCATACTGTAACTGAATTTAGCAATTCCAATTTAATAATCCTATCGGCCTCTCTTTGTACCTTTTGGGACAATTGCTAGTTATATCTCTATACATTTATTTTTTATTTTTTATTTTGGTTTTTATTTTTTATTTTTTTTCTACAGGGTCTGTGTTGTTGCTCATCTATCAACCCAAACATGTTACAGGCAATTTGATAGTTGATTTTAAAATTTTTGTTATAATGAATCGAGTCTGCCCCCACAATGTATCAATTTCATGGTTGGTCTTTAAGTTTTCACTACAACGAGTTGAGTTCACCTACTCCACGTGTCAATTTGATGGTTGATTTTTAAATTTTGGGTGCAATGTATCGAGTTGTCTTGGGCTAAGATTTTAAAATCGCTATATATTTAGTATTTAAAGAATAAGTTACTCTTGGGTGTTCAGTTTTAGAGTTTTTTGTCATAAATTTTTTCCATAATGTCATGCTTGAAATATTTTGAAAACTTGAGATTTTTTGTAGTCATAATCTTTGGTTTTAATTGCATGGTTCAAAAATTGTCAAGATTTTAATATTTTAATATTTTATCTTTAATGCTATGGTTGAAAACAATTACAATTTCAAGGTTTTTTAGAGTCAAGATATTTTATCTTTAACAACATGGATGGAAATAGTTGGAATTATCAAGATTCGAGACATAATATTTTATCTTTAACATCATTTCTGAGAATTGTTGGAATTTTACAGTTTTTCAAAGTCCGGATATTTTTTCTTTAACTCCATTGATAAAAAAATGTCAAAATTCTAACCCGATTTTTTTCTTATTCCAAAAAAAAAAAAAAAAATTTAACGATGTTTTTTCATCCATTTTTCAAAATAAAAATGGTTTTTACTTCCATTTTAAAAAAATGTTAAAAATTTACCCTTAAAAAAAATCATTCTGGCATAAACAATTTTCATTTTTTGGTTGTTTTTTCATGTTTTTCTTTTGGTTTTTGGGCTAGAGTACCCATTTTGAGGTAATAGGTCCCATTGACTCGTAACTATGTTCAACTTGGAACGAATGAAGTACTATAATAAGTATAAAATGGTCTTGTCGTCAAACAAACATTAATTTTAAATCTTTGTGTAGTATTATTTTGAAATTTGAATAAATCTTTGCATGGTATGATTTTCAAATCTGAATAGATCTATTATTATAAAACTTTGGAATTCAAATATACATTGTACTACAAAACTTAATTTTGAAATCCTAGCAGTTTTCCTTGTGACATGTGGTTTGCACTCTTATTCATAGAAACCCCTGGTGATTCTATTCTTGCAATGATAACCTTAATAGTGAGCAAAGAAATTGGCATTTGTGTATGTATTCCTAGTTACCATTTAAAATAAGTTTAGTTGTATTGTATTGTTTGTTGCATAGTTGATTTTTTAAATTTGTTGTAAGGAAAAGGACAAAGAGAAATCCAAATCATCCCTTCAGCCCAAGAAGTCCTATAATTTGAAAGTGCAGATGACTCTATTTATATAAGACTTCTATGCATAGAAGACAACTCTTCAACATAAGCCTGGAAACTTTAATATTCAAATAAAATACAAGTCTCGACCCTGAATACGAATTGAGGTATGTGCCGATTGTCCCCATACTTTGAGTGGAAGCTACTTTTGGTCGTAAGTGGATGTGATAATCTAATATTTGAATGTTCTTTCGTGATGAATAAACTCCATATAAATGGATTGGTTTGCACTCACACTTTATGAAGATAAAACATTTTTATTTTCATATAAATCAATCTGTTTACATTTTATGAAGTGTAAACAACATGTTGAAACATATTATTCAATTGATGGATAGGATGGAAATTTTAGTCCCAAACTTTCTACACGTTCAAATATTTCCAACTTATAGTTGCTTCCAAAATACTCATCAATGTTGGTATATGGTCTAATTATCGTAATTTCAAATTTGAATTAGAATGTTGCATTAAGTGAATGCGTGTTAATAATATTTATAGTATTTTTTTTGTCGTTCACATTTTTTTGCAAAATGATCTGATTGACTTGTATGTGAAAACCACATATTGTGAGATCTTAGACTTTTGTGATCCATATTGTAAATAAGAAGGTCTTTGGGATTAATCATGTCATCATGACCAAATCCTGATGATGTGATTAATCCAAAAGACATATTTATTTGCAAAACCACATACTATTATTCACATGGTTTTATTAATTTGGTTGA
Source organism: Pinus taeda (assembly GCA_000404065.3). NCBI lineage: Eukaryota > Viridiplantae > Streptophyta > Pinopsida > Pinales > Pinaceae > Pinus > Pinus taeda. The sequence continues at coordinate 27,876 of APFE031714551.1, forward strand.
ATCTATTGGTTTTATTCGACTGTCAAATAAGGGATTTTCCTAAGCTTTCAGGTGGTACACGTAAAGTTCCAAACATACAAGTATTTCAAACCCTAAAATGCTTTTATTTTCCAATTTCAATTTTAATTTTGTAATTATCTTTGATCTCTTTATATTTCAATTTTAATTTTAGTTTTGTAATGGAAATTGATAAAGTAATGTTATTTATGCATTTTTTTATTTAACCATTTAAAATTTGCAAAGTTGGATATTTCATTCTTTACCATTGACACTTATACTATGATAGTTATTTATGTTATAGGTGGATTGGCATCCAAAGGGATAATAATATTAATTGCTTTTGTAGGTTAATAATTGTTAGCCTAAATATTCTAATCAATACTACCAAATGGTTTGTAATTAGTCTATGACCTAATGGAATCATCAGTACAAATTTTAATAATTTCTTGTAAACAAATTGCTATTTTATTTTTCTTGCTCTTTTACTAAATCATGATTTATATAATTCTTTATTCTAACTAAAAGTATAAATGGTGTTAAAGAATTCAATTGTAAAGACTAGCCTAAGGCCATTCAACAAAGGCTGTTACCTAGTCTCCTTAACTATATGTCCACAAGAAATAAGTTATTAGTAAACATCTAGTCTACAAATATTATATATTAATATATATATATATATATATGGATTAATCTCTCTCTCTCTCTCTATAATATATATATATATTATTATATATATGAAAGTGGATAATAGATATGCCCACAACACAACAAACTTGGCTTGGTTTGGAATGTTTTGTTCATTATATCTCATGTTCTCGATCTAATAAGATTGGATTCCCATAAGTGTCACCTAGACATTTTCTAGTTCACCTTCGGGAGAAGGGGAAAAAAGATAACATATTTCATACACCTTGGAAGGAATGTCGTTCAATAACTTATAATTAATTCATTTGATCTAGGCAAGCTGGATTAGAATCCATGTCCAAATAGTTTCTTTGAAATCCAATGAATATACTTCTATCTCTTATGAAAACATCATTAAAAATTTCACTTCAATGAAGAAAACAATCAATCCATGAGTGTGCTAGTGCATCATTAAACCTACTTCGCAAAAAGCACAAAATGTCTTCCTTGTCATAATGAATTTCTGCCATAATCTTGCTTGTTTCCACTTGTTCTCCCTAAGTCTATTGACTACCCACCCTTATTGGATTACTTGGATAGGGGGCCTATCACAATGTCACTGAATCACCATTCACTTATGAAAGTTATCCTATGTAATAGTGTCACCTGCGGAACAGTGAAAGTGTTGCTTCAACTACAGTCTGCACTAGATCTCCAATGTACCAACATATCAATTAAAATCTCTAATACATTTGGCTCAAGAAGAACAACATTGTCGGCCGCTTATGAAATATTAAAACACTTTTAATGCACTATGCTTGCTCGACTACAAACTCTCGACCACAGACCCCCACATTGATTTCATGTGATTATGATTGTGGAGAGGACACGAAGGATAACTCACCTTATAGTTTTACTTGTTTGGCCATCTTATATGTCCCACAAAATCTTATCAATCATATCTCATATATACAAAATGTTATGGATGTCCGGTTCAAGGGAATTTGATTTCAGAGTTGTGGAGATTTTATGGTGAGGGTTCCATGCAATTTGAAGCAAATATTCATAATTCAATAAGCCATTTTTGTGTCATGGTCATTTTGTATTTTTCGTTATGATAAATATGTGAAAATTTTAACATAATTGTGTTATTGAATCATAAATTTTTAATAAAACCTTTATTGCTAAAGGGTTAATTTATTATCAAAAGATCACTCTAGAAGGGAAATATTTTAAACATAAAAAGTTTCTTTGAAAGGGAAAACATAAAACATAAAATGGTAAAATATATATATATATAATATATATAGTAGAAAATATATAAAAGAGGTAAAGAGGAATCCAAATTCCAACACTACATACACATGTAAATGGAAAATATTAATTATATTGATAGGCATGTTTATTTTAAAGTAACATTTTCATCATTTTAATTTAATTTTCAATATATTAGATGGAGGGTAGGGATTCAGCTATCCATAAAAAAATTTAGAATAATCTTAGTAGTATTTACAAATCAGAAGTTGAGATTTATCTACTAAGTAGTTATGCCTTTTTTCTCTTTGAATGAATTTGATTAATTAAAAATATGTCATATGTACAAATATCATTTGAAATAAGTTATGCTTTTTTGGGCATATGGGTCTTGGCCCATGGTACTATAACAAAACCTATTTATAAATTAATAATCTCCAAAATAATCTAAAAATTATTGCCTTATTAAAATATTGTTAGATGTTTTTAAAAATATTTATAAGTTGAACTTCTAAAAAATAAGTAATAATAACCATGAGATATTAATAAATTATAATTTAATTTATTTATAATTGTTAAATTTAAAAAAACTAAATGTTTTGATGCTAACCATAGATTAATACATATTCATATTTATCAACCCTTTAATTATATAGTTACACTAGTATATACAAAAACAAACATACATACCTATATACCTATATACTTATTGTGTGAACAAGTGTCTGGGATTTTTAGAATTTCCATTGAAAAAGAAAAGCTATTTCCTAATTTGTAAATATCCTCTCTGGTTTATATAATTAGATGGATGTTATCTAGGTTTCCAATGTTGAAACTGAACACTGGGTTTGGATCTTATTCGTGAAATATCAAACATTCTAACGAGTGGGCCGTCGATTAAAACAAAATATTCCTTTGTGGAGCCTGTGTGTCTGCAACTTCTTTTCCGAATGAACGAGTTGCGGCAATGGTTCCTTTTGTCATCTTTGGCAGCAGATAATGAAACTGATTCAATGTGCAGTATCATGATTTTATGTGATAATGGCAACATTCGAGTTAATGGCGCATTTGTTATTTGTCGGTGCCGATAATGAAATGATTTAAAGCCCGGGTACCATGACTTTTTCATTATTTGGTAATGGGTGGACTAAATATAAGGTTCTGGAAGGGTCATGAGCATTTCATGTTCCCCAATCGCCGCGTCTCAGACACTTTTTGTGTAGCCCGCATTGTGTCCATGATGCACGTAGACTGTAGTGTATCGCATAATTATTTGAGTTTCCAATTTCGGGTCCTCAAAATAGCCGGCCATTTCCTTATATGGATTTAATGTGAGAAGGCAGTAATGATGCACGTAGACTGTAGACTGTAGTGTATCGCATAATTATTTGAGCTTCGAATTTCGGGTCCGCAAAATAGCCGGCCATTTCCTTATATGGATTTAATGTGAGAAGGCAGTAGTTTCAAAAGTGATGAATGAAATTATGAGACGAGGTCCAACCATCCTTTCTGTGTCTGCACCTTCTTTTCCGATGGAACGAGTTGCGGTAATGGCTCCTGTTGTCATCTGTTGAAGCGGATAATGAAACTGATTCAATGTGTAGTATCATGATTTTATGTGATAATGGCAACATTCGAATTAATGGGCCATTTTGTTAATTGTAGATGTGGATAATGAAAATGATTTAAAGCTCAGATACCATGACTTTTTCATCATTTGGTAGTGGGTGGAATAAATATATATGGGCCTGGAAGGGTCATCAGTATTTCATTTACCCGAATCCCCGCGTCTCAGATACTTTTTGTGTCAGCCCGCACTGTGTCCATGATGCGCGTAAACTGTAGCGTATTGCATAATTATTTGAGTTCCAATTCCGGGTCCCCAAAATAGCCGGCCGTTTCCTATGGTTCTCCTTTAGTTTTCGTTTTAAGGTGACAAGGTGGATGACTGAGAGGTGATCATAACGCTGGAGGTCCACGGCAAATATCATAAGTACCGCGCATTATAATTCTCATAATGTATATTGAATTGAATAAAGTGATATTTAATATAAAGGAGGAAAAGACACTAAGTCAATTATTAATTATAATACTTAATATTTGAAACAAATGAACAAATAAAATACAAATACAAATAAATACAAATTATAAATATATGTAAATAGTTTTTATCATTAAGATAAACATAAATTAATATCTATTAGGGATTAAATGGTTGTAGATTAAATCTATGTAGCCAGGGAAAACTCGATAGGACATTAATTTTTGTTGTACAGGGAATGATGTTTTTAGGATTTCATACATTTATGTAGTATATTGGATTATGTTGAAGAGTGTTTATTCATGAATGCAGGTAATTGTTCCATTCACTAATTGTTGGGAAGGAAGTAGTATGAGACTAATCATGTATTGATATAAAAGCTTTTCATAAAAAATTTTCATTAGGATTTTGAAAAAAATTGGATTTTTTATATGAAAGATTTTTCTTTCAATTTAGTAAAGCTTTGTTTCCTGTTTGAAATAGTTGTGGTTGTAGATAGTACGTGGGTGTATATGAATATGTGTATATTCTTAGGAGGTATATGCGTTTTTAATCATATCGTTTTGGTGTTCCCCAAACACCATGCTTGTTTTTTAAAGAAGGCAGGTATGTTTTTGAAAGCACATGAATGCTCTTGAAAGGTGCACGCATTCCTAAAAGTACACATGCATTTTCAAAACTATGCACATGATTTCAAGAATGCATGTGTGCTTTCAAGAGTGTGTGAGCACTCTTATGACTATAATCATTAATAGGGAAGGAGGGAGAGAGAGAGAGATCCTGTGGAAAAGGGGTAGTTGTTGTGAAGGAGGGAGGGATAGATAAAGAAAGGATAGAAGAGGGAGGGCAGTAGAGATAGAGGTGAAGAGAGGTTCGAAAGAGAGAGAGGGACCGAAGGAAAAGGGGTGGATGGGAAAAAGAGAGAGTGTGAGATTAAGAGGTGGAGAGTGAGAGGGGGAGAGAGTGAAGGGTTAGAGAGAGAGAGGGAAGATGAGAGAATGGTAAAGAGGGAAAGAGGGGGGGGATAGTGGGGAGGGGACAAAGAGAGAGTGTGGGAGAGGGGTAGAAAATGAGTGAGCATGTGAGAGAGATGAAAAGAGTGACATAGAGAGAGGCAAGAGACAAAGTGGAGAGATGGAGGGAGGGAAAGAGCAAGTGGGAGGAAGGGAAGGAGGGAAGGATTGAGTTAAAGAGAGGAAGCAGAAAGAGAGAGAGGGAAAGATAAAGGTAAAGAGGAAGATATTGATCTATCATGTGTTGGTGGATAAGATCCATAAGGCTTAAATTCCGAGAGAGGAGAGAAAACATACAGATCTTCCATGAAACTAATCACAAGAACATTGATAATCCTTATAGATCTTTGATTGACCCAAATCTTGAGGGGATGAACAACCACTCTATGTAACCAAGACCTCTTAATAGCCTTGTAAATATTTGAGCATACATCATTTGGACATAGGTTTTCTCTCTAAAACATTGGTGTACTTCTAACCACGTGTATCTTTTATAACTATAGGTGAAGCATGTAGTATCCCTAAAATCAAGACCTAGGGAGTTAGCAAGTGTCACATTGTTTGGAGTTCTCAACCATTGGGTATTTGTAGGTCCTTCTCTTTACTAGATACATATGTCACTTGCACAATCCATTGAATTAGGGATACCTTTTATACATATTAGCTTACAATATAATGTCTAAGGAACTTAGAGTTTTTGGCCACAAGGATAGTTGTTTCTTTGCACTATTTATTTATTTATTTAAACTTAGTCAAAGTTAATAGGGTTTTAGAGTCTCAATTGTGAAGGAAAATGCAAACGTTGGTAAAGAGTGGCAAGGAAATGGTTATTCATGAGATATAACCTTGACCATGATGGCAACATTAAGATGCTTCTCACACTAAGGAAACTAAGACTAGGGTTTCTAAAAGGAAAATAAACATGCAATGTTGTTCCAAAGGGAAAAGATCAAAGTGCTCACATGTTAGGATAAAGCAAAGCTTTAATAATGAAGCTGGAAAAGGGGTGTGGAGAGTGTGCCTTGAGTATCAAACCTAAGATATTTGGTGAGTTAGACCATAATAAACAAAGAGAAGAAAATATTAACATTTTTGTGCATAAGGAAGTGAAAGAAAAAGGTTTCATCATCATAAGAACTTGATCCAAAGATAAAAATTCCATCTTGTGGTTGCTAGGGCATGACTCTAGAGTTAAAATGAACAAAGAATGAGTGTTGTGGGCTAGTTGGGGGTGTGCATCTCCTTTACACTTAATGAGGTTTATCTCTAGGGTTGAATCAAGGCATTTAGATAATTATATGGGTGCATGCAGACTAACATGAGATAGGGCTTGATGGCACAACTTGATAATATGGCCTTTGATATTTATAAAGAATTTTTCATTCCCCTCTTGATGTGAAAAAGAGGAAAACTCATTGATATGGAACGATTAAAAGAGGAAAAAATGGGCCAATGATAGATATGGGTTACTCTATTCATAAAATAGAGAAATGAAATCCAAAATTCAATAGTTGAGCGGGATAAATTTCAACATAGATGAGTTCAGATTGCTAATAGTTGGCATTGATGAAGAGTGAGGAAGTGCTCTCTAATCAATTCTTTCACTCTCACAAGTGAAATATAACACCGAGTAATTTTAGAAAATATGGAAATATCGTGTCTTTCTAAAGATTTTTCCTAAGGTTGGGTGCATTAGTTTCCTTTAATAAAGTTCTTTTCAACTTTGTTTTCAGTAATTACCAAGCCATCAATACACTAGAAAAGGACAAGCTTAGTGTTTGACGGAAAAATGTGTCAAAGAGGATTTTCTATAGTTAGACAAAGAATCATTAGGGTGAGATAACATTGTGATAATGCCTAGTGGGGTGATATAGTAATGGGTTGGTCAACTAATGAGAAATAGACTAAGATGGAAGATGTTTGAGATTAGTTAAAAATCAATTTTTGCATGTATTATTGAATTGAGCCTTATTGGGGTGTTGTGTTTTTCATTTCCCATCATTAATGTGATACACTGGGAGAAAGATGGTGCAAATGAAGCTTAAGGAAAAAAACTGGAGGGTGTAACAATGGATAAGTCACCAATGGAATGTTGTGTCATCAAAAAAGTGAGAAATAGGGCGATACATGTAGAAATATGGTGATATAATTGCAACTGCTCAAGGAACTTACTCTAAATGAAGAGACACAATTCGACTCTACTAATCTACAGAAATCAATTTACAATTTAGAACAACATTCACAAACATGCATCAATGACATACACTACACAAATGTATCTAGGGGAAACCAACTAGTAAAAACCATTTAAGATTGCTTGTGTTAATCATATGAATAGAGAATATAGTACAATTGCTAGTTCCAAATCTGAGCTCAACCTACAAAAGAATAATTGTTCTCTATGCTCAATGAGAAATGATGACCTAGACTTGTCAATTTATACCCCCTTTTGAGCTTCTATTTCCTTGCATAAATCCTAAGGAAATTAGCCCCTATTCTTTAGGAATTTCACCCAAAATGATTATGCAATTCCAAAGGATTGATCACTGATTGGATGCAACACTTTCACATTGAAAACTAGTCTACAATTGATGTTATACTGCCTTGAAATATCCACGAAAACTAAGAAATTCAAATTCCTTGCATGCATGAGCTATTCTTGGTTGATTGATCAGTTAATTGGATGATCTCTGAGTTAGAATGTTGTCCCACTCTACAACTAACCTCCAAATAGTTCTATTAATTGTTATAACTAGTTTAACTGAGTACAACTAGAAATAACTGAACTAGAATTCTACAAATTAGTAATCAACACACACAAACTAAACTCG
>APFE031714554.1:0-13660 GCA_000404065.3 Pinus taeda
AGCTCCATTAAAGTTTTCCAACTGCTGCCTACAGTTATGGCAGTAAACTGCAGTCCTTCCTTAATTTTTGGAAACCAATTGCAGTAGTTTCCTTAAATTAAGGAAATCAACTGCAGTTAATTAATTTTCTGGTTAGAGCTTCTGAAGTGGTCCATTACTCCATCTGGAGTTTTTTGCCTTGATCTGTGGAACACCTGACACATAGCCATTAGAAGCTTGATGGAAGCTTGGCTATAAATTCATCTGATTGGTCCCCAAGCTAGCATCTCAATCCCCTTCAGTTGTTCACACCATCTAGCTGAGAGAGCATAGCTTGGAAGTGCCTTCAGATTTTCTGTAATTATTATTTTGCTTGGATTGAAGCTGGAGTGCTGTTGAAATGAAGAACCAAGTGGACTGTGCAGCAAGAGCATCAATGGCTGGAGGTATTCCTGGACTTATATATTTTGATTTTGAGATTCTTTAAAAATTTAGAATCGCTGTAGATTTCTTACACAATATATCATCCCAATTGAACGAGAAGTTGAACCAGTGACTTCACATCAAGGAATGCCTTAACAGAGCACCCAATCACCCTTTATACAAAACCTTATAAACGATATTATTTTATTATTTTAATTTTATTTAATTTATATATAATTTTATTATTATAATTATTTAAAATCAAAATTTTTTTTATTGTATTTTTTTATTATTTAAATAATTTTTTTAGGTTAGACGAGGTTAAGAGATTCATGAATTTAATCGTTAATTTTAATTCAAATCCATTTTTTTTTTTTTTTTTTATATTTGTTAACTAATTTAAAAAAATTTCGTATCCACCGTTTAAATGTTTGGCAGTGGATTCCTTATAATTTAATTAATTTATTTTTAAATATTATCTTAAATTAATTTTTATTTATGTAGGTTATTAATAGTTTTTTTTTTGATTTGAATTTTTAATGGTTTTTATTATAATTTTTTTCTTGAAAGTTAATTAAGTTTTTTATATATAGGTTAAGGCTCACCAACACTAGCAATGTTATATCCATATTCTCTAGTTTTGATGATAAGGTGGAATGTCCCACCTTAAAATGTTTGACAATAATATAACCTAAATACAAAAATTTTATCTTAAGATTGAATAATGCTAATGTAAATATTGAAATCTTATATGTTTTATTAATTAAATTTAAATATAAAGTTCTAAATTTAATGGTTATGAATATGAATTATTATTAGTCTCTGTCAAGGCAAGGCTCTGGCAATCTATTTATTTGTTGACCATTATTAGTTTACCATTCATCAATGTAACTTATAATGTTTAACTTTGAAAAATAAATATTTGTTTTTCAATATTGTTCATGGGTTCTTGGATAGATGGTGATTAGGTGCTCTATTAAGGAACTCCTTGATGTGAAGTCTCTGGTTCAATTTCCTGCCTTGATCCTGGTGATATATTGAATATGATAAAGATGATTTTTTATTCTTGAGCTTTGAAGGAAGTAAATAACATATTTACCATCAATTACTTCCCACCAACCAAGAGTTTGCATAAAAAAATGAATAGAAATAAAACATAAATAAATATATTATTAAATATGAAATATTACGAGCATAGACCCATCTTAATCACGAATCTAACATGAGCCGAGAGAGCTCAAACTTCTTCACATGCATACTTATTTGAGAGCTCAAACTTCTTCACATGCATACTTATTTTAGAGTACGAAAAACAATGTGTAATTTTTATTGTTTAAATTGTATTTTTTAATGTTGTTGAGATTACTTACCATGTGCATTGAGTCATTTTATCAACAAACTCGTTTTTTTTGTCTAATATGTTTTTGAATATCGGTTACAACAATATTGATTCATATTAAAATATTTTATTCATAAATTTATTGGATGTTTTATTATTGAGTTCAGGCTTCTGTGATCCATATCAATTTAGAGAAGAATCTTCGGCGAAAATCACATGGTTGGTTTGAAATGTGTAATTTTTATTGTTTAAATTGTATTTTTTAATGTTGTTGAGATTACTTACTTTGTGCATTGAGTCATTTTATCAACAAACTCGTTTTTTTGTCAAATATATTTTTGAATATCGGTTACAACAATATTGATTCATATTAAAATATTTTATTCATAAATTTATTGGATGTTTTATTATTGAATTCAGGCTTCTGTGATCCATATCAATTTAGAAAATAATCTTTGGCGAAAATCACATGGTTGGTTTGAAATGCATCGACAAAATTATCTCTATGTGATTTTCGCGGAAGATTCTTCTCTAAATGGATGTTTTATTTTATACAACATTAAAGTATTTTCTTATAACATAAATATATATAATAATATATATATAATATATATATTGAAATTGATACAAGCCGTTCAAATAATTTTTTGAAAAAAGATAGAGTTTAAATCTTACAATTTTTTTTTACCTTCTAATTAGTTACATGAAATATATTAAAGTCATATAGACAAACTTATTAAAATATGTATAATATTCTACATTGTTTTTTTTTTATTTTAAAAAATATTTTAATTTTTATTTTAAAATATAAACATATTACTTATATTCTCCACATTAAACATATAGAATGAGCTGAAACCTTTCTCACATTAACATATAGAATGAGCCTGAACCTTTTATCTCAATCAATTTATAATTATTAAATAAAATATATATTTAAATAATAAAAAATAAAAAGCAAATGATAAAAGTTTGAAACGTAAAATATTGAAGACTCTACACAGCTTAAATCTTCCCCTCTATTAACATTAGTCATTAGCGTAAAATCAAAAATATCTTCATGAAAAGTGTTTGGCTAATTGAAGTTCGTTAAAAATTGAATACTTTCATGTGGTTAGCAATATGTTGAGGTATTTTGGTGAAAAAATTATTAGTAAAATCTAGCATCATGGTTCCATCATCTTCCGACTCTAGCAACATTTGTTTTGGAATTGTATGACAACGAGGTCGAATTTGTATTGGATACGAAGTTCCAAGTCATATTTGGTTTATATTGAATGAAGAATTGTTTTTTACATGTGAATGTTTTTCTGTAATTAATTTCGCGTAAGGGATTTATGAGATGTACAGTACCTGCTTTGGGTGTGGTTTAGTACCTGCTTTGGGTGTGGTTTAGTTGTTATTAGTTTTAGTATAAGTTTTATGGTGAGGTGTTGAAGATGGAAGTTATGTTTAGGGGAATTAAACTATTTCAAAGGGTATCCAAGTTAGATCGTGTTTAGTACAATTTTTTTGGTAGCATTTCACCTTAAGTAATTTGTTCTTCCATCTAATAGGTGAGTTGACCCCGATCTAAGCTCTAATAGATGAGTTGAACCTAACCTAAGCTTAGTCTAATTACTTAAAAAAAAATCAAAATCAACTAAAAAAATATAAATCATATAGAATTTTGTAAATTATTTACCTTTTAGAAAATCAAGTGTGCCTCATATTTCAATGGGTGTTGTAAATTTAAGTCATTGACTATAAAGAAATTCTCTTTTGAAATTTATGTCGCAACTCATTACAAGATTGAATTCCCCTCCACTATTATAAAGAGGTGTTGTCTAACGAAGCCACAGTGTTTCCTGGACGACTTCAAGAAGTCTAATCATGGGAGTGTTTGAATCATTTTTTTAATGGTGAAGATGGATTTAGCAGCATAAAGAACCTTAGGGACACCCAAAATCCTGAATCTTGACAACTGCAACCCATATTTCCAAAAATTTATGCCGAATTTTCTCAAAATCCTGTTGGAATTTCCATTGTTTTCTAGCCAAAATTGTGGCCTCATTAGTGTACAACCTATTAAAAAGTCATTATTACAACGTTTAAATGTTTTCATGGGGGTTATAACATCCAACATACATGTCCAATCAAAATTTAAATCATTGTCCAAATATAGGATTATAACTGGGGTATTATTACATTTAAGTTGATGGCCACGTGAGTGTCCCATAGGCAACCACTCCAACCAGATTGTCGGCTAGGAGAGATACAAAAACTAAGAATAAAATGCCATGCTTTACATAATAAACATAAGTAAAAATACCAGAGAACCCAAAAAATGCAGAGAATCGAAAGACAACCAACATTCATCACAGATTAATGGAGAAAATCAAGTGCATTACCTGCACCCAGAGCAACAGTATGACCTGGGTCACAATGGACATGAAATTCCACATGAGCAAGACGGGGCTCCATATCATCAAGTTTGTCATTAGTGCGCCTCTGGCCCCAATGCAGAGAGGCCAAGCGATCCAGGATGTCCCATTGGTTTTGCTGCAAGTCATTCAAAAATGCAATGACACAATTTCTATCATCGTGTCTTTGTTGCCTCATTTCCTCCAAAGCTTCCATTACCCTTCACAATTGCATATCAAGAGACTCCATGGAGGGTGGCTAGTCCACATGACCCGGTGGTTGAACTCAATCTTGGGATAGTTCCCTACCCAACTCGATGCCTGCAATCCCCTCCTCCTCCAATGTTTCCATCTGACCTTCCCTTCCTGCTGATTGGCTGTGAGAACCCACACCCCTTCAGGAATGACCTCATTGCCTCAACATATCCATATTGGCAACGACGCACCAGATACAAAGCTCATGTATATCACGACCAAGGAACCCACTCGAACAAATCCCGAAACCATGATTTGAATGCAACAAAATTGTCCGACCTGTTGGCTTGAACCAAAAAACTCCACACTCTAAAATCCAATTCAAGCCCCACCCAACTATGAATCTGAAACAAAAAACCACATGATTCCCCTATGAAACCCCAACAATGCACCAAACACCAATTACCCACCACCCAACCCCCAAGGCGAAAAGACCAAAAGCATCTAGGCTTCAATGCTCTCCTCAAATGGATGCCACTTTGATAGTGAGAAATATAACCAGACAAGGAGTCTTCTACAAACTCTAAATCTAGGGAAAGATTTGTCCAAACCAAATACCACAAGAACCAATTTACGAGAGTGTTAACAAGCTTCTTGGAAACAAGTCGATGACTAGGATCTGTAGGCTCGACCAACACCACCCTACTCTCTGACAACGCAAAACATATATGCCTCAGGCTTCCTCCAACCCTTTTGTCGGGATCTCACACTGAGTGATAGGGCTTCCAAGCCAATACACGCAACAACGCTCCCCACTCACCCAGAATGACGAAGATATCATTTACCAGTAGAACGAGCATGCATAGGTTTTTGGCTTGTGCATACTCATCGTCGATTATGCCACCTCTACTCTTGCCCATACCAAGGAAACAACAATAGAGAATAATGCATCCCATCCAAGGTTTATAATTTTCTCCCATATTCTACAGGCTTCGCTGCCTCCGACACTAGTTGTCTTGGTCACCCACCACACATGTTACATGCATCCACCACATGGGTCATATCCACCCCAATTTCTCTGTCTTGTACTTTGATCACCCACCTCCATCTGGATTGCCGAGTTTCCACTACCTCGAGCCCTATGGTTTGAACTTTGTTCACCCACCCCATCGAGGTAATATTTTTTTAATTAATTAATAATACAAAAATAAAAATTAATTTGAATAATATTATTAAAAATTAAAAATAATTAAGATAATATTAATAAATCCAATGAATCTTTCAAGGGCCAAAGCATAAATTTTTTTATTTATTTATTTAATAATCATTAACCAAAAATAATTAATAAAATTTAAATATGAAGTATATCATTATTTAACAATTAAAGAACTAAATAGGAGGAAAAAATCAAGGGAGAAGGGGACAACAGAGGATAATAATTATTTTTTGGAACCTAATAAAAACATAAAATGGATGAAATTAGATTTAATTAGGGAGAATAAACCAACCAAAATAAGTTAGATAAATAAATCAAGATCAATGGAAAGAAAACAAATTTAACGAGAAAGGTAATGGATAATAGGCTTCTAGGATTGGCTTAGCTCAATTTGAATCCATCTTGATGAAAGCTCTTGAAATTAAGAAACACCCCATAATTTCAATAGAGAAGATGAATTCAAATTAAACCAATCTTAGAAGTATGTTTTCCTCTCAATTGTTTTTAATTATTTTAATTAATTTAAATACTTGATATTATTTATTATTATTATAATTTTATTAATAATTATATTATTATATTATTAATTTTATTAATTTATCTAATTTATTTTATTTTATATATTTAAAAAAAAATAGTTTTCCCTGTGACCGGCATTAAAAATTCATTGGATTATTATCTTAATTTTTTTATTTATTTTTTTTACAGTGGAATCGGCCACTGGAGCAGCCTCGCGACTCGCGTTACACGGGGTCGATTCTCACCGCTACCTCTATAACCACTGGGAACTGCGCCCACCCCCTCCACAGTGCCCGGTTAGTCCGAGGGAATTGAACTCGTGATTTCCAGTACGACACTCGCCTTTCTAACGAACTTCACCACGATTCGATTAACAACTCGCTTGCCCCCGTGGGGCTTAATTATTTTTATTTATTAATAATATTATTCAAATCACATTTTTTATTGTTAATTAATTAAAAAATGTTTGACTTGGCCATTTCACAAATTCATTAGATTTATTATCTTAATAATTTGTTATTATTATAATATATTCAAATTAATTTTTATTTTTGTATTCTATTAATAAAATTGTTTATACTCTTTGATCGGTTTATTGGATTTTTTATTATTTTAATTAATTTTTATTTTTTAATAATATTATTCATCGTTAAGATTTGGTCGACATTTCGAACTAACTAATGTGGTTCATCTTTTTTTTTTCTCGGTAAAACTATTCTATTATTTACATTATCAGAGAACAATTACAACATTACTGACAAAAAGAACCAACTGCCTGGAGGTAATGGCAGCATGGAACAACAGAGTTTGCAGTCAGAGAGGACGAACCAAACCATTGGGCTTTCCCACGCAAGGGGGCCATAGGAGTCAAAAAAAACCATTCCCGTGTAGGGGAGCCCAAAAACATTTTGACACAGACCAATACCCAACCATATAGAAAAAGTCCCAGAACCTGAACACAAACAATTGCTCTACATCATTGACACAGTTACTCAACAGCTTTGACACAATTACATATCCAAAAACATTAGAATTAACAAAAGCCCTCACTATCGGGCCGCATAACCTGAGAAGAAGCTGCAGTTTAATCTTCAGGAGCCTCCTCCACTATCCTGCACCACCCGAATTCCTCCAAGTCCTGAGCTTAGACCTCCTCCGTAGCAGTTGGGACAGGCTCCATCTTGACGTCCTCATTATGGCTGATCAGCGTCTCCCTAGCGCTCGTCGAACCTGCAATTGGCCTTTCTGTTAACTTTGCGGGATCTGTAGAGGGCGTCTCCATGACTCTTGTGGAATCAATAATTGGCATCATCTCTCGTTGAGCGCTGGATTCACCCTCTTCTTGGGCCTCCTCAATGAAAGGCACCGAAACATGGGCACTGATTCGGGGACGGTTCAGAGAACTGTTGAAAGTGAATATTGCTGAGCCAAAGGAGGGCGAGGAACAAGACCCAGGAGAGCTGGCATCCAGAAATTGGCTGGGCCGAAGAAAGCTTGCACCTTCAGCGTGAGGGCAATGGCAATGGCAATGATGGGAAGTCTCTTCGTCGACTGGAGGGCACGAGGACCCACCTCGGGAGGTGCCTCGACAGCTGAGCATTCGCTGTTGAGGCCGGGGTATGACTGCAGGGCCGAACAAAGCCTCTTTGCCCAAAGCCGAATTGGAGCTCAAAACACAGAATAAACCAAACACAAGCAGGGGAATAAAGCAAACAGACGAGCGAGGATCCTGCATGAAGGTCATATACCAAATAGACGGACAAATGCTAGGAGCGACCACAATTGGGGGAAAGACCGAAGGCTTCGAGCCAGAGCTCAACCCCAGCAGCGCTAGAGGCAACAAAAGAAACCCGAACAAAGCCTGAATTAGCGTTGTGAATCCAATGCTGCAACCGTAAATAATGCACCCACCTTTGCCTTGAGGTGCTCCCGCCATTACTGTGGCGTTCATGGGAGCCGAGGAGCCGAGCGTAGTTTCACATGCGGAGGTGAACGGAGCATTAATGCTCCTCTGCTGCATTCCTTTATTCCAGATCCCACGTCGTTGAGAATGTCCCTTCCCCCATGTGGACACAATGCTTCTACGCATGGCGGGCAGGTGGCCTTCATTGATCGCCCGCCCCATCGCCTTGATTACAGCCTTAAGCACCCGTATCCGGGGTGGTTCATCTTTAGGACAAGGTTTGAAACACATTAGTTGGTTTGAAATGTCGACCAAATCCTAACAATGTGATAAATCCGAAAGACTTATATCTACATTATGGATCACAAAAGTCTTAGATCTAACAATATTATTCAGATTATAGAATTTTCTTTATCTTTTTTTATTTGACTTTTAATGACTTTATTATAATTTTTTTATTATTTTTTCTCCTAAAGGCTAATTAATTTTTAATATATTTAAGGCTCACCAACACTCTCATGTTATCATTCAATATTCTCTAGTCCTTTACGATGGGTGGACTGTCCACCCTAAATGTTGGATAAGATAATAATTCTATACATAGTTCTATCTAGAAATCTTTCACAAATATGTTTATTGTAAACATTGAATTTTTATATGTTTATTAATTAAATTTAAATATAAAGTTCTAAACTATAATGGTTATGAATACAAATCATTATTAGTCTCTACCATGACAAGACTCTAGCAATTCATTTACGTGTTGACCACTATTAGTTTAGCATTAATCAATGCAACTTATAATGTTATAACTTTGTATTTTTGTATTTTTTTTTGTAAGTCGAAGTTTTTCATTACTCAAAAGGCATATACAAACATGTCAAAATGCATGTGGCCTCACCTCGACCAGGTTTGTTGGCCAATGCTATTACCATGCTAAAAACAAAAGGCAAAATATCCAACTAAAAGATCCACAACTTTATAGGCCTTACATACCAAAAAACAAAAAGAAATAGAAAGAAATTGGTTACTATAATCAGTTATCAGAAGTGATTGAAGTAGGATTGTCTGGTCCCATTCCTGGAGGAGGAGGTGGATGGTATAGGCGGTTGACATGTTTCTCAAAGTGAGTAAGCCAATCTTCCATCTTTTTGAGCTTCTTTGTCAGCAAATTCTGGCCATGCGAAAGAAGCCACAATTCATTCATGGACGTGGCATTGAAAGTAATGGATTTTATCCAACTTGGCCATGGTTGTATCATGTTCTTTCCTCCGGACCCTGTCCTGAGATTCCAGCATGTCCATGATAGATTGGAACATCTCCTGTTGCATCGTAGTTCTCCTAGTTCGGCGAGCTGTTGCACGTCCAATTGACCCCACGCTTCCTGTTTTGTTTCTTTGCCCTCGTGAATTCAGACCTCAGCCACGGCCATGCCCATACTCTTGTTGTTTGCTCCACGACCACCCTCAGCCAGGATCCCGCAACCCCTGCCATCCACAGGACCAACCGAAGATATTTTCCCACCATTTACTCCACGACCCTCGTGCATGTTTCCACAGAAAATTCATGCACTCTAGCTAGTTCTATCAACACCAATTCCCACACCGCCACCTCAAACTCCATCATGCACACTTGGCTCCTCTCTAAGTCGAGACAATTCTGCCTTCGCCAACACAAGAGCGGGGAACTGACTTCATGCTAATGGTCGTTCTGTAACCTAGACTCTTGAGATGAACCCAAATCAAGACCAAGGTCCACCTAGTCAGACCCATAACCACGCCACCAACCACTACACACTCTAACTACTGACCGACCTCTGCTAGAAACCTTGCACTCCACACCACAGTCAGAGAAAGAAAAATAGCCTAGCCTTGCTAGTCTCCTCAACCCAATTTCTCCCCCAAACAGTCACAAATCCAGGCTAGCACCATGAACTAACCCCTCAGCTAGAAAGGCTAGAGGAACACCTCCCAACTGAACACAAGAAAAACTAAATTCTTAGACTCCTGAAACTCGATCGACGCCAAGGCCATTGGGATTCCTCGAAAGGAATTCTTTGTCCACCAACCCCAGCTAGGAAAATCCAGTCAATGCCTATCCTAGAGAGCCAAAACAAATCCAGCACCATAGTGTCAACCCGAGCAAAACCTCCACCACCAGAAGCCCTGACACCACTTGTAAAAGCAACATACACCTTACACATACAACCAAAGCACCACCACCCGGAAATCCAGTGTAAGAATCCACCCAGGCCCAAGATGTCTACACCCAATACCAGCCACTTCCCCTACCAACACACCCTCTGGCCAAGGAATGAAAAGGGAAGTTTCACCCAAAATAGCAAGGAAATAGTTGTTACCTTAATAATCCCGCAGGAGGAGCGATAAACAGATGATCGCCACTAGATCCACACGGCTCGAAGAAATGCAAACACAAACAAGTTCGTATCCCACAAAGAGCCAAATACCACTCAGATTGTTGCATGCTTGACACTACTTAACCATTGTAACATGAGCATCATGGATCCCCGAGACTGTATTATTCACTCGTGCACAGGTTAGGGGTGATGTTTCACACATTCGAATGCATAGTCATTAACCACAACATAATGGAAGGGCATATTACGTGCCCACCGCTGCCCATGCCAAATGTCAAATTCCATGCTTCACATGGATAAAGGTCTTATTACAGCTTTGTATAGGCTAATGCCACGTGGATAACTGCCTCACATATTTTATGCCATAATTTATGATAATGGTTGCAATATTCATATATATTTTTTAGATATTTGTGCAATGATTTTTTATTCTTGAGCTTTGAAGGAAATAACATATTTACCATCAATTCCTAGATGCGGGTGCTTAATAGCGCCGATACAACGCAACAAATCTAGGCTGGCAAGTGGCACAACCACATGGCCACCCACGCTTCCACCCAGAAGCTCACCCCTGAAATTAACGACGTTTTAATGCTTTGTGCGGGCCGAGGAAACCTCATTCTGATCCATAAGATGACACTTTTGGACCGCCCTCCCCCTGCTCCACCTCCTCTAAACTGCAACTGTCTCCCTGCTGTTGAGCAGTAAAAAGGGTCTTTTTAACCTCTATTTACCCTACATTAATTATCAATCTAGGTACAATTTTTTTATCTTAAGAGTGTACTTAGTGTGAGGCGGTCACTTGTTTAAGAGTAATTTTTGTAGCATAGTTCTTTACAAAGGTAAATAAATGCTGGAAACAAACTCTAATTGTAATGGAAAGAAACTCAAATGCTTTCTGACTGAATCATTCACTTAAGAAACTATAGCAATCATCAAACAAGGATGCAGTAATGATAACTCTTTCCCCTGTAAACTGATGTAAATGAAAATAAATCAAAGGCAAGATCTCCAATCTGGGAACAAGACAACAGTAGTCAACGTTCGCTGCAGTTGTAGATCTTTCTATTCACACCAAAGCAAATACTTGAAATAACAATTCAATTAACAGAAAAGGAACAACAACTAATCTATTGAAGAGATCGAATGACAAAGCTTAATCTACAGGAATGAATTAAGCAACAATCTTAACCGAAAGGAATTGAACAACAATATTTAACTAATAAAGGAATTGAACAACAATCTAAGAAAGGAACAACAAACCTAAGTAAGTCTTCAGAAATTGAACAACAAACTTAATCAAGTGTAAACTGTTATATACCTAGGGGGGATAATATGGGGTACAGAGGGAGGTACCCAAGGTAATAATGTAATAATGGGATGGGCCATAGTAATAAATAAGGTGGTTAACCCATATCATGTAAGGGACCACAAGTAGTTAGTAATAATGTAAGGGGCCCATGGTATTAGTTCGATGGTATGAGAGAACCATGGTAATGATCCATGGTATTGTATGTATGAGGCCTATATAGAGGCTAGAGACTCCATGTCAAGGAATAATGTCAAGGATTATTGTGTGAACATGCATATGGCTTGTGGAGTGTTCTCCTTCTTCAAGGAGTGAATATATGGTGTTGCCCTACCTTAAGGGTTTGATCAATAAAGTGGATCATTTCTATCTTCTTATATCTTGGGTATAATTATTATTATCATATATTTCTGGTTTAGATTTATAACAAGTGGTATTAGAGCTATAAAAAGTGGTATCAGAGCTATAAAAAGTGGTATCATAGCACTTTCTTGGGCAAAAAAGTGGAGAATTTTTGGGCAAAAAAAATCGGTCGAATCGGAGTCCGAATGAAGGAGATATCGCTGATCTAAAAATCAGTGGTGTTGCAGACAATTTTTCGGGGCAACAAGTAAGTGAATATTTTCAAAACCCTCTTCATGGCGATTCTATATTTTACAGGAAAAGATGATGGTCCTACTATTGAAGAATTCATACAGAGATACAAGTCCACACATGGGACACGTTGGAAGATTCCAATGGTGCTTAATATGAGAGATGAGGCTGAAAAATGGTTGTTATCACTTGACCACAAGCAGTTTACCAAAATTTCAGATGTAGAATTTGAAAAACTCTTTTTGGACAAGTGGTATTAGAGAACTTTCTTGGGCAAAAAAGTGGAGAATTTTTGGGCAAAAAAAATCGGTCGAATCGGAGTCCGGATGAAGGAGATATCGCTGATCTAAAAACCAGTGGTGTTGCAGACAATTTTTCGGGGCAACAAGTTTGTGGCACAGATCTGGACGTCTTGGTGTAAGATCTGTAAAATCTAATCACAAATCTGGATTCTTTGTGAAAAAAATACCCAATTTCAAAAAACAAATCAGTTGAATCGGAGTCCGGATGAGGGAGATATCGCTAATTTAAAATCACTACCTTTTTTTTTTTTTTTTTTTTTTTTTTTTTTTTTTTTTTTTTTTTTTTTTCAGAATTTTTGGGTGATGATGGGAGAATTGCAGCGCAGATCTGGAATTTTAGTACCTGGATTAGGATTTCTATCACATGGGTAGATGCAAAATGGTTGTTCCATTCCCAAAAATAGGTCATAATAGGGATTCTGAGCAATATTGATGGAATTGTGACCATTTCAAATTTTCACCAATTTTTTTTGTGATGGCGGGCCTAGATTAGAAATTGAAGGACTTGTATAAATGATTCGGATTTAAACAGGAACGCAACAAATTACAGAGAAAACCATATACACAAATATGCAGCGGAAATAATACTTCATTTCATTAATGGAAAATATTGAAACATGCTTACAATCAGAAATGGAAATAAACTAGCTAGAGCGATGGTAGCTTATCTCTGAGAAGAGATGTGATGGCTACATGCCTCTGAACTGTGTTACAATGAGGCTCGAAGGCCTATTTATTGTTTGAGACACAATGAAAAACCAACATTCCAAAACCTAACCCTAGGAGATGAAACGCCAAACTGTGGGCCCCGTTTGGGGGTAAGTTGGTACATCAACTTCCCGGGGTCGTAACTTTAGCATATGATCTCCGTTTGACGCGTACAATAGCTCATTAGAAAGATCTATTCGAGCACTATCATTGTTGAAACGGGGAATGGACCCATGTTGCCCCCGGATTCCCCAAAAAACGTCGTTTAGGGCCTCAAAACGGCTCCGGAAGTTCAGGACCCGAAAAACTGCTAAAAATAGTAAGTTGTGCTACAATTAAGGAAACTAAAAATGGTGAGAAAGACAATGGTGGGGGTCCATGTGGACTTGGCAGG
>APFE031714560.1:12584-23671 GCA_000404065.3 Pinus taeda
TGTTTCCTTCCTCTAGTTGAACCTTTAGTTTGGTAGCTACTTATTTGTAGGCACATTCCCTTTCGTTCAATAAATCTTGTTGATCTCTGATTTTGTCAGTCAAGCTTTTAAATTCTTCCTCTATTTGATATCTTTCTTGCTCACCCATAAGAGCATATTCATTTGTTTCATTATCACTTACATCATCTCCAAATGGCTAGATAGCTGGGACATCAGAGGATAACAAATTCATACCTGATAGTTCATCTTCATTCTGAAATGATTCTGAAGTGCTTCTTCCACATAATCCCCAATCGATTCTCCCACTGTCATAGCTCTCTTAAGATGTCTTCTTCTTCTTAGGTGCTTTCTTCTTAAGCTTCTTTCCCATTGTTCTACGGATCTCCTTCAAGCGATCAACTCTACCAAAGAACCTGCTCTGATACCAATTGTTGGAAATAATACTAAGAGGGGGGGTGAATCAGTATTATCAGATCAATAAAACTTTTTCATTTCCATATTAAGATTCATATGTGTTGCAGCAAATGTATATCCAGTAAACATATGATTCAGTTAGTTGATCTTTAATGAGTGCATCAGAACATTATTAACCACATGAGTAGTAAACCAGAGTAGTAAAATGGAACAGATCATCACACACAAGAAGCAAACATGAACACCATGATATAAGGTGAAAACCACCTGCTGCAAGTCGTCTCAGTCTTCTTTAATAAGAAATATCTTTTACAATAGTTGTGTACTGGTGCAGACTTATACCAGTACACAGGCTTCTACTTGCAGAAGGCTACAACCTTCTCTCATTCTCTAGACTATCCTGGAAGGGAGCTACAACCCCCTTTGCTCTTGTACTAGCCGATCCATTTACTAGTACGCAGGCTGCTACCTGTTGAAATGCTCCAACCTTTACTCGTTTTCCAGCTGCTACTAGAAGGGAGCTACCACCCCCTTGGCTCTTGTACTAGCTGATGTACTAGTACGTAGGTGCCGATGTACCGAAGGCTACAACCTTCTCTTTCTTCCTCTAGGTACCACGTTTCATAAATTTTCAAACTGGATACACTGAAGCACAACACCATAATCTGAAAGGCCACGTTTCATCCAATTTTCATACTGGACCCATCTATATAATTGAGGCACACAATCACCCAATACTGAAACAATACTTTCACCAAAACCAACCTGCAAATAATTCCTTATAACTTGCAGTTGTTTCATACATTTTTCATACGCAAATCATACCATACATAAACATACATCAATAATTAAGATCTAGTCTATCAAACCAGATAATGACAAACATTCCAATCCTTAAGATCTCAATCCATCAAGTATTAAATAGATCTGCAATCAACTAACTTTCTTGTGCACAAACTGAACCAATACAGCAAACAAATCTGAACCTTGAACACAACAGTAATAGATAAAACAGCTAAAACATATCTCAAGTAGAGTCTGCAACTTAGCCAATAGAATCCTGCAGATGTCTGCACTTCTGCTGTGTCAGACCTGCGCACTTTCGCACCAGCGCCTACTACTCACCTGCACACAGCTGCATGTGCACCTTCTGGTAAGTTGTGCACTTCCGCACCTGCACCTTCTGGTCAGCTGCGCAATTCCGCACTTGTGGCCACAACTTGCTTGCACACTTCCACACCTGTGGCCACAGCTCGTCTGCGCACTTCCTCACCTGCGACGCTTCTGGGCCTGCGAACCTCTGCACCTGTTCCTTGTCTGCACTTGCGGTCCTGTGAGTATAGGCAATTTTCAGACTTCAGTAATATCGCAGACTATCAGATCTACAGATCTGATCGTGCGCCGAGGAGATCTCACCCATCAGTAGATCCGACTTGTAATCCTCATTTTTCTCCTTGATTTAGATCTAGCTATCACTCACCAACCGATCACCAAAATTTTAGATCTTCTTCTTCTTGAGATATTCAACACCTGAATCCCTCAGCCAAATGATCTCCTTTCCTTTTTATAGGCTAGGCCTTTACTCAAACCATGGTCCAAAACCATAGGTATTCAATACTAGGAACCCAATACCTTGGATCAATACTTTAGATGCAAAACCACGGACCAAAACCATAGGATCAAACATGTTGGGCTAAATACCATGTACCACCATAGGATTTTCCATGTGCGTGCACTTTTCTCTGCATGAAAGTCCGTGCATTTTAGGTTCGCACCTTTTGTGCGGGAGACCTGCAAACATATCCGCACTTTGTGAATGGCGTGCCTACGGGTCCGCACCTTTTGAATGGTGCACCTGCGAACCCCTTATTTTATTCCATTCTAAGAGGCTGATCATCAATCTTTGCTACTGGCTTGTTGCACTATGATCTGTCACCTGTATGAGTTGCCATCAAGGACAACACTTATCTCATAATGCCAACACAAGTTACCATATTATAAACACATAACATCAAACAAGATAAAGTATTTCACCCCTCTCCTAGGCTACATCTCATAGTCTAGCTTCTATATGTAAACACAAATTAAGTCTCATATGCATGGTACAGTGGTAGAGCTTGTTGTTGCTTGATGCTTGGTCCTGCGTTCGATTCCTATGGGCTACTTCGACCCTCAACCAAAATTTTATACTGTCACCCGGAGGCCACGTGAACTCCCACCATTCATCTAATAATTACACAATCAACCCAAAATATTATAAAAAATTTAAACCCACCAATATTAAAAGAAACAAATCTGAGCCAATCAAATTCCATAACTTTTGGACTAATCTAGAGTGGCCAAGTGGTAGTGTGCCAGTGGCCCAAAAATGCACAGTCACCCTATCATTCTGATTTTTTTTACCTGTTTGAGAATTAGATCATAACATGATATTAGGAGCATATTATCTAAATTTTGAACAATTCAAGTTGTGTTGGATTCAGATTGCCAAGATCTACGTACTGGTACATGTTTTGATCACTTTTGAACACTTTTAATTTTGAGCACTAAATTGATCCCTTGGATCACTCCTCCCCATTGGAAGCTTTTGGACCTCCAAAAGATTACTTTCAGCCAACAAATAGATGAGGGTATAGTTCCCTCACCCTTTCAATCTCAATCCATTTATCTTTGCTTGGATTTTTTTCCTTTGAGACCAACACGAAGGTACTCCACATTCCCTCATTTTGAAGTCCTTGTTCTTACGTCAAGGATAGTATCCTCTTGAAATTCTTCAAGAAATTCTTGAGAGAAATTCTCTATTGAAGGAATGTGAGCTTGCTCTCCTTGATCATCAATCAAAGGAGGCTCATATGATCTCAATTTCTCAACATTAACAACTGCATACATTTTCATATAAGGAGGCAAATCTAAACAAAATGTATTGTTACCAATCTTTTGTAGAAGCTTAAAATGCCCATACCTTGTTGGTTTCATATTTTTACCTTATCCTTTAAGCCTACATTTGCTAATGTAAAGCCAAAATTCATATCCAACTTGAACACTGCGGTCAACACAATGCTTATCATGCCTTGTCTTGTACCTGGCTTAGCTCTTTTCCAACTATTCTTGAACCATTTGATGCACCAATTAAACGTGTTCAATGAATCACTTGGCCTTATCAATCTCACTATGACTATCAATAGAAACATCTTTCCCAAAGATAAAATCTAAAGGAGATTTTGGTAAGTAACCAAAGCATGCCTCAAATGGAGATGTTTGACTCGATGAATGCTTTTCCCAGTTATAAGAATGTTGGATGTAATTATAAATAATTATTAAGATTATTTTAAGATAATATAGATGATTACTAAATAATAAATAAATTGAGTAACTAATATAACAAAATATAAAAAAAATTATTCTAGTGACAATAGATTTTAAAATTAACATTATTAAAAAGTATAAATTAATTAAATAATTTATTTCTTTGTTAGTTAGTACTTAGGGTTTAATTATCTATCAATGAAATTAATCTATAAATCATAAAAATAAAATAGGAATAAAATAATTCAATCTTAATCAGATAAAATCATTTATTACTTTCCCAGTTAAGTATTTAATGCATTAATTAATTAATTAATTTGTTTTCAGTAAAAAAGAAATAAAATAGGCTTATATTTATATATATAAAAATAAAAAATAACAAATTAGTAATCCATATTAGGTTAAAATAAAAATTTGATTTTAAATTGAAATAAACTAATTATATTTAATTAGGTTACTGAATTAAAAGAAAGAAAAATTAAAATTAAAATTATATACTAATTAAAATTAAAAACTAATTATACAAAAATTAAAAATTAAAAACTAATCATACAAAATAAACTTATTACATTATAAAAATAAACTTATTACATTTAATCTATTTATTCATTTGTTATATCATTAGAATTAATTAGTTTTATTATTCACTAATTCATATTAGGTTAATTAAAATAAGGAATTCAATTCAATTAAAATAAATTATAATTAAATTAAAATAATTAAAACTAAAAATAATGAAATTTGAATAGTATATGTAGGTTAGTCTTTAAATTAGTCGGCTTCTATTTGAATTACATTAATCGGCTTCTGCTTGAATTTATCATACTTTAGCTTTTTATTTATCTGTTCTGGTCGGAAGATTCTTCTCCCAATCTATCGTTCATAATCTATCATTCATTTTCTGTCCTGATGTTGGACTCCCTTTGGGGTTCAAAATGTCGACATAATGAACATAGTATTGTGGATAATTTGGATCATACTGTTCTAAAAAACTACCACAGAAGCTTAAAGTATAAAATATGTACTATCATTCTATTCACCGCTTTTGTCTGGCCATTGGTTTTTGGATGGAATTTTGTACTCCTTTTCAACTTGGTTTCCATGAGTCCCCATAATCTTGACCAAAAGTTCTCGAAAAATTGATAATATCGATCATAAATAATGGATTTGGGCAACCCAAAATGTACCCATACATGTTGAAAGAACATTTACACAGTTTGTTCAGTTGTAACTTTCTTCTTACAAGGCATCAAAATACACATCTTGCTGAAATGATCTACCACAACATAAAGATAATAATGATCTTTTTTAGATATAGGTAGTCCTCCTACAATGTCTATAGAAACACTTTCCCAAGGATGGGAATGGACTAGAAGTGGAGTATAGAATCCTAATATTATATTGCTAGGATTACTTGTATCACATAAATAACACCCTCATCCATAGCGTGACACATTTTCATTCATTCTAGGCCAATAACAATACCTTTTTAATTATTCCATTGTCTTGCCTACACCAAAATGGCTAATAATAAGAGAAGTATGCGCTTCCCTTATGATGTTGACTCTTTCATCCCGTGGAATGGAAATCTTTCCAAGATGACAGAAAATTTGATCATGCACATGATCCAATTCCTCTACTTGCTTGCCTTGACACAAAGTTGCATATACATCTTTAAATTCATCATCTAAAGCATATTGTTCAACATAGCTCTCAGGCATAATATAATTATGCTTAAGAATAACTAAAGCACTAACAATTTGTCTAGAAAGAATGTCAACAACCTTGTTTTAGATACATTTCTTATACCTTATCACCAAGTGGAATTTCTATAAGAAACCCACCCATCTGAAATGCCCACTTGTTGTAGCTTAGTTTGTGATTGCAAATATTGCAATGGTTGATGATCAGTGTGAATGATAGTTTCATTTCACATCAAATAGTGTTTCCACTTCTTTACACTTTGCACCAATGCATACTGTTCCTTTTCATATGTAGGATAGTTAACTACTACACCATTAAAAGTTTTAGAATGGTAACATATGGGCTTACAATGTTGCATCAATATCGCTCCCATGGCATAGTCACTTGTATCTTTGTATCTCAAATGACTATCTTAAATCAAGAAGTGCAAGAAATGGAATTGTGTTGATTCTTTCCTTCAATGCATCAAAGGCTTTCTACTTCTTTCCTCCCCACTAAAAAACCTTCTTTATGCTTTTCAAGGCATGTCATAGAGTTGCAATTGAAGAAAAGATAGAAATGAACTTTCTCAAAATATTGGGTTGCTCCCAGAAAGATTCTAACCTTAGTTACATTATTGGGCTTGGGCCAATCTACAATGACTTTAATCTTTGAGGGATCTATCTTCAATTCACCCCCTCCAAAAATATGTCCCAAATACAATAATGAGGTCTTTCCAAACTCACATTTAGACATATTTAAAAACATATATATATATTTCTTCAAGACATCTAGGACTTTCCTAACACACTCGACACATTCTTCATCAGTTTTACTAAATATCAATATTTCATCTAAGTATAAAATTACAAAATCATCAATAAAAGGCCTTAAGACATCATTCATAACTCTCATGAATGTTGCAGGAGCATTATAAAGTTCGAAAGTCATAACTAACCATTCAAACAAACCTTGCTTTGTTTTGAAGGTTGTCCTCAATATGTCTCCTTCAACAATCCTAATTTGATGATACCCACTTCTCAAGTCCAACTTAGTGGAATACACAATATCTTTCAACTGATCAATAAAATCATCAATTTGAGGAAGAGGGTAATGATTCTTTACTGTAATCTTGTTCAAATCTTTGTAATATACACACATGCACCATGTACCGTCTTTCTTTGGTACTAAAACAATTGGTGACGCACATGACGATGTGCTTGGTCTAATTACCCCTTTGTCAAGAAACTCTTGGATTTTTCTTTTGATTTCTGCATTCTCCATGACAAACATCCTATACATGCCAATGTTTGGAAGAGGAAAATGTTGCTGCAATTCGATCTCATGTTGGGTTCCTCTTTTAGGAGGCAATCCTTTAGGTTCCTAAAACATCTCATCATAGATGTTAACAACCTCATACAAATCATATTTTAACTTTGCATCACATCCTCGGAAGGCTTCATTTTCAACATTCTATTTTGGTTTAATCATCAAGAGTACAAAGTTCTTACTAGCATTAACAAGCCTTTTCATTTGTTCAACATTCACAAGTGATAAATTCAACTTCTTGCTATGTTCTCTATCAATATACTCAACCCCAAATTTAAACAAGTGGTATTTGTTCTCATGGTGATGAAAGATGTCTCTCTTATCATATAGATATGGACTTCCCAAAACAATACCACAAATGTCAAGTGGAACGACATCAAGCTCTACCTCATATATAAAGTTTGCAGTGATGGAAAATGTTAGTTTACACCTTTTTTTTTCACATGCAATTTTAAATTGTCACATATCCAACCTAAAGGATATGGTTTAGGATGAGGAGTTGTTTCCAAATTAAATTTCTTAACAATGTATTCAGAAATAAGTTTTTCTTGTGATCCACTATAAAACAATGTATCTATCTTGGTATGTTTTGAAATGACTCTAATGTGGAATTTCTTTTTCACGTTGAGTTTAATTGAGGCTACTTGAAGAACTAGTACTTGCAATAGAGTCTATACCTTTAAATCCCATGGATGTGATCTTTGCTTCATCCCTGGAATCGGATCCTAAATCATGTTGTGTAGTTGCAGCAGTCTTTTTTCCCCTTTGTCGTTAAACTTTTTGGGTCTCATTTCAGGATGAAGTTTCCAACAGTGATCTTCATCATGGCCTTCTTTTGAACAATGTTTACATGCGAACATTTCTCTGTCCTTTTTTACTTAAGCACCCCTTTTTCGTTTTCCTTTGAATTTCCCCTTTCCTTTGTCTCCACCCTTAAATGGATTTTTTCTTCCCTCTTGAGGAACATTCTTCCCTCTTGCTTCTAAATGAGTTGCCTATACAAAAACTTCATCTAGTTTTGTAGGGTTAAACATGAGAATTGTGTGTCTCAAATAACTATGCAATCCTCTAATGTATTTGAGTAGAGTGCCTTGAGAGGATAAATATATAGCCAAAATCAAAGCTCTTTTTTTAAATTTTGTTAGGATATTTTGAAACATAGAAAAGAGTTAAGTATAACTTGGTCTAGTGTAGATTTAGGTAAAGTGTGTTTCTTTACTATGAACTTTTGTAACTTATAATCTGACGATCACAATATGTAGTGATCTGATGGCTTATTCTCTCCTTAGTATTGTCGACACTTGATCCATGGCTTAACACCCGATTGGTCCATGATCTCTATTTAAAGAGCATGGAGGGTCATTTGTAAGGTGACCGTTTATGAGAGAATCTTATGTAAATTTTCTTTCTTTTACATTAATAAATTGCCTGAAGTGGCCACATTGGCTCAGGTCGTGGACTATTTCCTCTTTGAGGGTTTTAACCATGTTAAGAATACTGGTGTATTGATCTGTGATCTATTTATTAGCAGTGTCCTTTGGTGTTATATCTGAGGAACTTACCTTGTAAATTCCTACATGGTATCAGAGCTCATAAAGTACCATTGTAAAAGTGACTTTCACTTATTTATAAAATTGGGTCACATAAATTTTTTTTTAAGTGAGCTAATTAGATTAAGTTTGGAAAGAGGGGGGGGCGTGGGGAGGGAGGGGTTTAAATATAACATTATCATTCACTTTCACACATTCACACACTTCGTTGGCATATTCAACAACGTTTCTTAAAAAATCCATAACTTCTTCATCTCGAAGCCATTTTTAGAGTTGTATTTTTTTTATCGACCTAATTTTTAGAGATATTTCCATTAGAACACTTAGTTTTAGCATCTATAGCTTCAGTTTTTTTTAAAATGGAAATTACATGAAAATTTATTCTTGACAACACTAACTACTTTCAATGGTGGTCCTACATTGTGGATTTACTTAGAAGTAAAGGTGTTTACAGAATAGCCTCAGGCCAAGAAACTAAACCTAAAGATGAAGATAAGGCATCCAAATGGGAAAATAGGCAAGACCAAGCATGTGGGTTGATAGGGATGTCTATTTCTTCAGACCTTATATTCCATATCATAGAACTTGATACCCCTAATGAAGCAACGAAACAACTCACTAAAGTTTTTGGAATTAAAAATGAAATTAGAGCCCATAAACTTGAAAATGAGTTGCTTACGTTGGACCTGAATAATTTTTCTTCCATTGAATATTTTTTGTCCAATTTAAAGACCCTTAGACTTCTCTTGGAAGGTGTTAAGGCTAAGAAATAAGATGGTAGCCTTATCTATTCCATTCTTACTAAGTTGGGACCAATGTACTCTGTGTTTGTTTCCAGCTTCCATTCTACTAAAGAAGCCTCTATTTCTGAAGGACAAGACTACAAGTGTTATAGATCCATTTGGGCACATCACTCCCATCATTCATATCAATATCATTAGAGCTCATAAAACCCTAATTCAGTTGCTAAATGCCCTAGACAACTCATCCTTTTGAATGCCTCCTTCCCTGAGAGTTCTTTAGCCTGAAACCCTCCAGAATTTCCTCCTTGAGGGACCAGCGCAGCCTTAGACAGGGGTAAGTGCGCTTCAGTGCAAGTAGGCCCATGTCAAGGTGCTCTGTAGAGCACCTAGGCCCACTTTAACCTACGCTGGGCAAGATTGAGAAAAATTCACATAGGATTTTGGGAATATTCTTATCTTATGGAGCCATCTAGAAGATTCCCACACTTATCATCTCCTATGAGCTTCAAATTGGATAGGGAATGAGTTAAGTAACCTCCTATCCTCTCATCCCTTCCACAATGGAAACTAACTCTAAGTTTGGAGGGCCATTCAATACCATCATTTATGAACAAACCTCCTCCATTTGCCTATAAATTGAGCACTCATCTAAGTGTTCAGGGGCTGGACTTTGAGAATTTGTAAGGAGATACTGTTGGTGTGGGAATTGAGAGTATAAGAAAGTGTTGTTATGCTATCAGAGTGTTGTGCTATTGATGTGATGTTGGTTGGAACCCAAGATAGAAGAGTGAAAATGGATCTAACTTCATGGTTGTAATTCTTCCTTCTACTTAATAAAGTTGTTTACACATTTTTCCATATGCTTATCTTGATATATGATGTTTATATGTGTGAATCTATTTGATTCCATTTACTTGTATTCGATAGATCTCTTGCTTTGATTGGTTGTTTGCCTTTTTTTTATGCTTGCAGGTACTTTTTGAGTGAGTTAGATTTGAGAAGGAGTGATGGGAGTCAAACAAAGGAGACAAAAGGAAAGCGAAAGAACAAGTAGGTCCTTTGAATCCCTTTGTGTTATTTATTGTTTTAGGAAAAGGATAAGTGATTTAAATCTAGTGTTCTAGGTACAGCTACCTACCTAGTGAATTAGTATTTATCCGTAGATACCAAATTCCTCATAACAAATTGGCGACCATACTAGGGAATTATCATCATTTTGAGTAGTTTATCTTCATCCTAGTACACTCTAGTAGACCTTAGTTTCTTCCATTGATATTCTTTCAGCCTTTTGAAGTGTTTTTTGGTAAAATTTGTAATTGTAAGCCCCTAGGATAGCCTCTCTGGCACCAGCGCAGGCTTGGCCTAGAGACAGAGCGTTGCAGAGCACCCTTGGCTTGAGGGAGTGCTCTAAAGTGCACTGTCTCCCACTCAAGGCTACGTTGATCCTACTTTGGACAAAATCCATCCTTTGAGTTGATTTTTTGCCAAATTTCCTTCTGTTTTTTCTTTCTGAAAGGTCAATGATGCTTGTGTCTATGAAATCAATTTGTGTTTCCTTTGCTAGCCCTACTTTGTCCTTGGTTGTTTAGTGTTTCTTGAATGATTTCTTTATCACTATCAATCCATTATCAAAGTTGGTTTATAGTTGGTTAATATTTGTTCAAAAGAAAGTGTCGTAAAAGTCTTCTTTTCTTTCGAATCCAAACAAAACTGTCATAAAGTCTTTTTTCTTGCAAAACGATTGATTGGTTGTATGTGCATTAGTTTCCTTTTGTTCATCACAACATTAAGGTAATTGAAAAGAAAAAATTGCATTGTTCATTAAAAGAGTTTGTGTGTGCTTATAGGAATAGTTTAGGGAAATTCCATTAGAAGTGTTCTTTGTTCTTTGATTACAAGAATCTAATTTCTCTATCCCTACTAGATATGGTTTTCATTGTCAAAATATAATGAAAAGAATTCTTATCATATTAGTTGCATTCTAGGAATTGAAAATAAATCATGTGGTGAACCTTGAAAGGCAAATTCTTAATCAAGATCAACTTGAAATTAACATCAATTA
>APFE031714566.1:5874-27266 GCA_000404065.3 Pinus taeda
TATGTTCCACTCGTGATAGGTTCAAATGGTAGTAAAGTAAAACATGATTTACTAACAAATATCATCTACCATGATTCATCAATACATATACAACAAGTATAAAATTGTTAGAGGAGAAATGTGATATCTATTCTTCCCATGATATGCAGGAGTCCACAACACACTAACAATTGGATTTTCAAGGCAAGCACTGTAAGAGTCCATAGCACACTATCCAGATGATTTATGTTGATTTTCCTTGGCACTTCAGAATCAGGTCTATGTCTAAAACACAATCACAAACGCACTAAAATGGAACAACTTCAAGCACTTTCCACAATGGAAAATGTACAACAGTGAATCAATGAAGTACACAATGGATTTACAAACCCAAAACTTTCTTGTATTAAAATTTAGTAGAACAAACATAGGGCTCCCATACGATGGATCATGGCCCTTACAATTAGACCTGATATTAAGAAAAACACTAGACAATCAATTTTCCCAAGAGTAAGAAAAAACTTGACTTACTTGCTGAAGAAGTGCTTACAACTGCCTTTTCATTCCACTTGCCTTGAACACATGGCAAATCCTTTTCCACCTATACACGTAGAGAATATGCTACTCCAATATCTCTTCCCTAGCTACTCACAAGGTCGTCTGCTGCTCCAGATTCTCTTGTACACATAAGTTACAACACTTTGCCTTCTTTCAGTGATCTAAGATGCTCCAAAGACATTAATCTTAGGCCTAACAATCTACTCTCTAAGAGTACATTTGGCTCCTCAAATCACTATACATAAGGCTTCAACAAACTACCCTCACATAGTCCATTTACATCATTAAAATGATTAAACATAGGCTATAAAATTGGTCCTCAACAAACAACCCTCACATCAATGATTTGACACTTGAATCAATGTACTTAGGGCACGCAACATGTTGTCCAAACCCTCCTTATCGGTCAAGCCTTAATACACCATCAACTATACAATCATAAACTTAGAAAACACAACCACATACCTTCTTCAATTCCTCTACTCAACCATGAAGAATCTCAACCCTATGCACCTAAATGCCTGATGTATATTGGCTTAGATATATACCCCTACAGCCTCTTCAGGCTTAGCTTCCTGCTGATTCCACCTCAAATTACTAAACTTTGTGTTTATCTTTGTTACCAACCCTTAATTTCTTGCGAAATGCATTAAGGCGCTTCAACCATTACTTTTGCTATACCACAAGCCTCATGCCCTCTCTGTCCAACATAGTAATGGGTCTCGATCCTCCTTAAAAGCACAAAAATTAAACTCTACCTTGATGCAAAGATAAATCATAGGCTTGTGCATAGAACTAGGCCAAATAATTTGGCCATCCTTCCTCAACTTGACCTATACCAGAACACAAGTGAAAATATAAATTCATCCTTCTTCTTTCACTTCAGCTCGACTCTTTGAGGATTTGTGACCTTCTTTCTCTTGTCTTTGCATGAGATGAATTGAACTTTACGTGTCATGAACCTCACCTTAGGCTCTTTAAATACTTTTCCTTGGGTCACTTTGGAAACCTTCTATAACTAGGTTTTTCACTTCTTTGGCCCTTAGAATAAATTATTATTTATTTCTTGGGCCTAAATCCCTTACTTGGGTCCAAAACACCATTTTGGGTAAATCACCCAACAAACAACTTGTTGTGAGTTGTACTCCCTCATAAATAAATTCTGAGCTACCCAAAATTTAACAGTTTATCAACTTATTTGCCAAGAATTTAAGTGGTTTATTAGCCCCATGGAAAGGACTTAGTGCTTCATCAACCCTTTTTAGAAAGCACCTGAGTGTCTCAACATGCCAAGTGGTTTATCGTCCTTTCAACAAGCACCTTAGTGGTTTATCAACCCATTCAAAAAGCTCTAAGTGGTTTATCAATCGCCCAAGCAAGAACTTAGAGGTTTATTAGTTGACACCACAAGCACTAGTGAGTCAATATCTCCACTGAAACTTCATTGGACAATCCAACATTGATAGGAAACCACTAACCAACCAAATTTACAGGGAACAACGCCCCCTTTCAGGGCATTGGCTCATAGCCATCTTCTCTTCTTTTCTCTTTTGTTCTTCCTCTTCATTCCATTTGCACTCTGACTCCTCTACTCGCAATGTTTCCTTCATTGTTGTCTCTCTTCGTGCATTCTCACATGTTTCTCTTTGTATGTGTTCTCACTTCTTCTACTATCCCATCTCTATTGCCTACTCCATGTCATTACTTTTAATGTTGGATTTTCTCCAACACCTCCCATCACAAGGGAACCCACATGGGCCTTATCTTTCACTTCAAACTCCCCATAGACAAATTCAATACCCGCTGACTAGACCATTAATTCCTCAGGGAGACAAATGGGAAAAATAAATGAAATGGCTTGGGTTTTGGGATTAAACTTAGTACAAGAAACTCTTCCTCCTCCTTAGATATCAAAATTTGTTTCCACTCCTCCAACTCAACCATATTTTTCAATTTTACATTTATTTACATAAATAAATATGCATGTTTGCAATTTACATTGGGGCTAAAAAGTGTTGCTATAGACCCCACCCCCTTAGAGTAACACCATCCTCAATGTTCTATAGACATAAAAAAAGTACATCCATGAGCTTGATATATACAACTCTTTACATTCACTTACACAGTAAACAAAAATGGGTAAGATACTCTCATCTAATCAATCATTTCTTCAGTGGTTTCATGTGCTCCAAAGTGCTTCATTACACCTTAACCTACTCTATTACTCTATTCTAGAGCGTGATCTATCTCCAGTCCAAAATGTATTGTGGTTTTGTTTGGAATTATCCATTGAATCCACATGTATAATAGATTAATCAACAATATGATTAGCATCATGGACATACTTTTTAAGAAAATAAATGTGGAAAACATCAATTGTTTTCTCTATGGGTGGCAATGCTAATTTATAATCCACTCGCCCCACTCTTTCCAAGATTTGAAATGGTCCACAAAAAATTTGCGCCAACTTGGCATAAGACCCTATTATTAGTTAACTCTTCAATAGTGTGATGCATAGATATAAGTTGATTTTCATAACTCTTTTCCTATCTTGAGTTGCATTTATTTTCTGTTTGATATTAATCAGTCCCTGCTCCATTTCCTTCAACATATCAGGTCTAAGAATCACCTTATTCACTGGATCATCCCAGTTGAAGGGTGTGCTGCATATTTTGTCATATAGAACCTCAAAAGGACTTGTTTCCACAAAATCTAGTAGACCTGGGAGAGGGGTACCTACAAGGTTGAAATTAGACCTAGTGACAACAATGGGGTGATGGCCCATAGTTGCCACAACCAAAACCCCCTGCTCTTTATGGGTTTTCACCGATGGGAGGAGTCTTGGTATGAAAAGGTCACTTAAGATAGGTATTCTAATGTTAAAGTACAAGGTTACTCAAATAGGTCTTCTACAAGAGATACACAACAATGGCTCAAGGGCCAAATTGGAGACAATTTTCTTTCTATGTAGAGATCTATGGAAGGCACTCTATGATCGAGGATTTGATTAATTGGTTGAGTGTTTGGGAGACCCAGGGCCAAAATGCAAGAAAATTGTTTCCAATATTGATTTTAAATGAAACAAAGGTACATTAAACCCTCAAACAAGCCTCTAAGTTGAAGCAAAACAAGCTAGGGTTTAACCTTAGGGCTACAAACTAGGGAAAAGTAATTTATGGATAAGATTAAAGTGGATACCCATAAAAAGGAGATATTTTGTGGCAAATACACCCCCCTTGATGTTTAATCTCTCCAATCCCCAAAATTTCCCTTGTATAGGGATTCACACTAAGCCCTAGATTATGAGCTTATCCTTGAAGAGGCAAAAATTAGAAGAAGAATTTATGGATGAGAAAAGAGATTGGTCACCAAAGAGGTAGGCCAGTGCCTTAATCCTTGGGATTAGGGAGTCTATGATGCATTAGATCAGCCAAAGGTTTTCTAAGGGGGCATAAATCTTGATGCCCTAGCAACAATAATTCAAACAATTATCTATGCAATGGAAAAATGGACTTTTCATTCGAGAGCTTAGTCAAGGTTCACCATTAGGAGATTCAATTCACATGCTATGTCTGAGTCATGCATGTGATAGATCATCTAGATAACATTCAATGTATCTTCAACAAATTAGGGCACAATTAGCATAACCTAGAATCAACAATGTTCCATACATTAGACATGTAGAAATGTAAATATTCAACAACAAGTACACTTACAAGATAACATGCAAATTATTCCATCCATTGATCGAAATAATAGCTCCAAAGGAAAACATTTTAACTCCAAATGTCAAAATACATCAATAGATCCAAATTATCCAAAGAAAAAAAGACTAAATTAGTCAAGTAGGCCGGAATTCTCAAGTGTGTGATGATGAATGCTACAATGAATGGTTCATCTACTTATACGAGGAATTCAAAGTCCTATTTTAACCTACTAGCCCCCAAAATCATAAAATAATGTGTTAGGTTAGAAGCCGACCTAGTAACTAATGAACAAAACTCAAGTTAGCCCACATGTGTGAGCTATAGGAGGGATCAAGCTAACGCCATCCATGCATAGGCTTGCTTAGGGAAATCATTGAGGGATTGAGGTGCCATGATGTGAGTAGAGGCCCTCTAAAATCACCTCCTGGGGGTTGGACCTAGGTCTTTGTCAATCTCCCCTTGTGGACCCAAATTTTCATTTTGGGGCACAAAAGTGGTCTCATGGGTCTCATGGTGGTCAAAATGTCTATCTCTACTCCAAAACTAAGGGCTCTCAGGGTGGTGCTAGCCCTCTCATGTCTCAAGGTGTGAGACCAATCCCTCAAGAAGTACTAAGTTGGCTAGGGCCATGTTGGGTACAAATGCATCATCCCATAAAATTCATCAATGTAGGGAAAAGTGATAGAACATTGTGGGTATTGGAGGTGCCCATGCCTATATGTGATGCTCTGCTACAACTCAGAGACTCGTGGGTTTCAATATGCTCCACTTGTGGGTTTCAATATGCTCCTCTAAAGGACTTGAGCCCTAGTTAAGTTGCCCAAGCCATGGTTATGGAGCCACCTGACAATTACATTATCT
This sequence comes from Pinus taeda, assembly GCA_000404065.3. Classification (NCBI taxonomy): domain Eukaryota; kingdom Viridiplantae; phylum Streptophyta; class Pinopsida; order Pinales; family Pinaceae; genus Pinus; species Pinus taeda. Next base: position 10,980 of record APFE031714566.1, read on the forward strand.
AGAGCTAACATCTACACCATCATGTACATTTAATATTTTTTGTATTTAAGTGAACCAAGTTTGCAAGTAATGGGAAATTTGACACTTCAAACAATGCTTCCCTTCCAAAACCAAGGCTTTGAACTTGAAATAGTGTTACCTCCATAGGTAGGAGTGGCTAATAGATCACCATATTAGGTGTTTCCAACCCCTAAGTAGAAATGGCATGTCCTTGGCCCACCTTTCAATTGATAAGTGTTATGGGAAAAATGATGTAACAAAGGGGAGAAGACTTCATGGCCAAGTTCCATGGATGAAGGGACCAACTATTGTGGGCTTGTCATCTTGAGCATATAAATGTGGGGAGGGAGCAATTGTGGATGCATGAGTTACTAACTCGACCTTTGTTTTTCCACCCCTCTTGTGTGCCTTTAATTTGTCTTAATTTTTATTTGTATTATTGGTTGTAACTTAAAGGGTTATAGCTTGATTTGTATGTTGTATAGCAGTGATTACTCCCTTAAGGGTGAGGTGGCTCATTTCCCACCAAGGGTTGGGACATGCAAGGGTTCCTTCTCATAATGAGTGAGGTATATCTCATGCTAGTATTTTTCCCTTGTTCTAATGTCTATCTCTGGACAATCTATTGCATTTTAATATTCTTTTGTTTTTACTTGTTTCCATGATATGATTTTTCTTGTTCTTTTAGCTGCATCAACCTCCCAGGTCCAAGTTTTGGGCCTTACCTAAGTATGAGGATGCATGGTGCTCATAATGTAGGTGGAAAATGGTAATTATGGAATAGGGAGAGATGGAACTACACTATCTCAATCAGGGTTTCCCAAGTAGTTCCCCTTCTATACTCATTGGGCCATTGGGGGTTCCCATTATAGTAGGATGAAGAATTAACCCTCCATTTAAGGTGAGGGAACAAAATGACATTCATAACCCCTCTTACTTTCAGGTTACCCCATAATCCATGTCATATTTCCAAAATGAAAAGAAGTGTAAGCATCCGATTTTGCCGAAATTATTCTCTTAACAAGAATAAAGTACCTTTTGATCATAAGCTTTCCTTCCAACGTGTGTTATTGCCAAATGGGCGAGGAAACGTGTGACTGATGAAGGTGGTGGAGAAATTAATGTTACATATTCATCAGCTATTAGTGGCTCTTAGGGACTACTCTTTGCTGTTTGGAAGAGATGAGAGAAGAAAAAATTCTCCTATGGGGTCACCCACTTTTGCTGGGTAACAAGACTCATCTTCAGAGAATCCTGATACCCATTGTTGTAGGCAAATTCAACTAAAGGTAGGAACTCTTCTAACATATTTGGATGATGCATGAAATGCATTCTTAACATGTCCTCTAGGACCATATTTACTCTTTTAGTTTGTCCAAATCCCGCAAACAACACTTTCCAAAACTTTGAAGTGAATTTGAAATCTCGATCTGAGATGATCTTTTTGGGTACACCGTGCATTCTAAATATTTCCTTCATGAAAATGTAAGCAATGTCAATTGCATTGTGGATGGATTTGATTGTTATAAAATGAGTTGTATTTCTCAACTTATCCACTACCGCCATTATAACTTCATGTTGTCTAGATGTCCTTGGTAGTCTGTTGGTTACTAGATTGTCCCGACAATGAAGGACAACCTAGAAAGGAATTCACTAAGGGTTAAAAACCTTCCTGCTTCAGGTTAGAAGGGTTGACATCCCTTTACCTCAAGGGTTATTCCTTGTGTTTAATATAAAATCGCAAAGATTTTCTATTTCAACAAATAGATAAGGCAAGGTTAATGATTTGAAAGCATGTTATTAAATGAAAGAGTGGTTAAGATTTGGGGAAGAAAACTTATAATAGATAAAATATCGACAAGTACAATTAAAACCTTAAGTGTGCAATGAGAAAATGATATAACACAAATTATAAATGAATATGACAAAATAAAAAAGAAAAAGACAAATAAATGAATGTTAGTTGTACTTGGATCCTTATTTACTGAACATTCACCACGATGAAAAAGAAAAAAATAGTTTAATATCATGTATTATTCCATTCCATTCTTTCTCAAAGAAAAGCCTTACGAATATGTTCATTTACTTATAATATGAATACCCAAAAGTGAACAAACCCTTAATTATTGTGACAAAATAATGTTGATCAAGTCAACTACCAACTTGTCAACAATTATCTGGATTCAAGCACACAATGTTTTTTAAATATAAGAATAAAAATGAACAAAAGAAATATACACTAGTGTAATACATATATCTGTGTGAAATATTATAATAAAACAATAAAAAACGAGTGTTTCTCAGTTAATTAGAAAATACACCGAGAAAATCTCCCAACTATAATACCTCCTCTAATATTTATATTTGATAGATTCATGAATTAGGTAAGCCGCAGCAATATAAACAATTGATCAAGCCCCTTGTGTAAATTGCAATCTGAATTAGTGTATACACACAAAACAAAATGGAAATGAAAAGAAAACTGAAGAATAATTTAAAATTGCATAAAAACTATTATAAAAGAATAAATGATCGATCTGTGCAGCAAGTGTAGTCAGATCGTTAAGAATTATAAGTCATTCTCACCTCCAAAGCTATCTGCCCCTTTTAGAATGAATATTCAGGGTTTTATACAAGAAGTTTAATATTTGTACAAATGATTGTCCCTTAACTAAAATAAAAATATGATACATAATTAAACTTTAACCTTTCCCTCTTCGACTTGGTTTTCAAGGCATCATATATTTTTTGGGTGCAAACAACTGAAACGATGTCCTCCTCTATAGAAATATTTTCACCCAATCTTTTAATCTTCTCGAAACTAATTTTTCTATCTTTTTGTGAGCTGGTTTCCTAACATTTCGTATCAGAGCTTTAGATTCTAGGGTTTCGCTGCTCCAAATAGGTCATCGTGGAATTTTCACTATAATTTTTTTTCTGTGACGTTCAGAAGCTAAAAGAAAAACCCATTTGGACTGAAATTGTTCTGAAATTTGGTTACGAATTTTAGAGCTTGTTTCACTATATTTGTGGAGATATGATATGAAGAAGTTGACATTTTTGTAGACTCCCAAATTACATTCTAAACAGGTGACTTGGGGAAAATCATCATAACTTTTGTTTTCAGCATCAGATTGAAATTTCGTAAGAAGCTTCAGAAATAAGATGACCTTTAGTTTTCTGTTTATCAGTTTTAGGTACTAAGGTTGAAACAGTGACACGTGGCATATCTTACAAGTTCGCTCTACTGAACTATTCTATAATCAGGTCACCGTGGGAGATTTAGCATAACTCTTCCTTGGAGAATCCAATCTTGATTAGACTTGCAGGGTTAGAAAGATGACTCAAAGGGCTACCGCAGGACGAGATTTCAGATATTCAAGATCTGCAGTTACAGAGATACAACAGATTCAATATCGAGCTCTTACAAAGTGAAAAAAAAAGGTGTGTAGTGTTTTTTGAATTTTGCATAAGATTGGTTTGAAAAATTAGTTTGAAGGAATTCAAAGGGAATAGTGAAGAATTATTAGCATTAATTCCCCGAAGAAATAAAATGGAAACACCTAGTAAGCAACCTGAAAGCTCTAACATGACTCGTGAAGAAGAGGAAGAAATGCAACATGATATATCAAAATTATAAGACCAAGTACAACAAATTTCACTCTCACTAAAGGTAAATGAAGCCAAGATGAATGGCATACAAGTTAATATGGATGGTGTGGAATCTAAGATGGATGGTTTAAATAAAGGTGTAGAAGCTAAGATGAATGGCATGGACGATAAGATGGAAGAATTGAAGATAAATTTGAATAAGTTGCTACAAGAAATGGTCACTAATGGTGAAAGGGTAGTAAAGGAAACTCATGAAGAGAACAAAAGAAATATTAATCATGATTTCATAGACTCTAATGTTGGATTGAAGGGCCACCATGTTCCAAAAATTGATATGAGGAAGTTTGATGGAAAGGATCCCGGAACATGGATACTACAGATGGAGCAAATTTTCGATCTCCATAATGTGCAAAACACACAAAAGGTACGTATTGCAACTTTATATTTGGAACCAAATCAGTTTGTATGGTATCATGGTTTTCCTCTCATAAACAAATTATCACTTGAGCAATTTTTACGGAAGAAATGATAGCACATTATGAGGATACAAAAAGCGACACCTTTTTTAGCTAATTGATAAATCTCAAACAAAAGGGTTCAATGGTGGAGCACATTGAGGACTTCCAAAAATTGAACATAAGGGTAAAAGATATTCCAGAAGAGCATAGGATTATTGTGTTCATCGGGAATGTAAAGGATAGTATCCAACATGAGGTTCACCTTTGGGAACCTGATTCATTGAAGAAGGAATTCAGGTTAGCAAGAAAAATGGAAAGCAAAATTATGGCAACGTGGAAGCCTACCACTCACAACTATAAAGATGGAAGCGTTGTTTCCCCTAGTCTTCCACAAACTACAATGTTGACACCACAACAATTGGAAGAAAAAAGAGCAAAAGGGCTTTGTTACAGTTGTGATAGCAAATACACTAAAGGTCATAAGTGTGTTGAGAAGGAAATTATTCTACATAGATTGTGAAGAGGAGGAAGAAAAGGAACAAGAAATGAAAGAAGAGGATATACTCCAGGAACAAAACCTAGATAAAGAAGAAATGAATCTGACCATATCTTGTAATGCATTGGCTAGAATTACCACTCCTCAAACTATCAAGATAGAAGGAAATATCAAGAAGAAAAAGGTAATAGTGTTGATTGATTAAGGAAGTACCCATAATTTTGTTCATTGTAAGATAGCAAACGAATTGAATTGCTTCCTCTATCCAGCACCAAAGTGTCAAGTGATGGTTGCAAGTGGAGGAATCATAAATTGCTCTAGAAAGTGCCATAATATCAAGCTATCTATGGGAGAATAAGTATTGAATAGCCCAATGCTTTCCATTCCAATGGGTGGTGCTGATGTTGTACTAGGAGTCCAATGGCTACAATCCTTGGGTACAATAGCTTTTAATTTTCAAGAACTTTTCATGAAATTTTGTGCGGAAGGAAAGTAAGTTGAATTAAGGGGTATTGCAGGGAAACTGGGAAAGATAATCAGCTCTAATGGTATGACAAAGCTTCTAAAGTAGGAACAACGAGGTGTAATTGCACAATTATGTTCACTAGAGGTTTCCACATCGAAATCATCTATTTCTCTAGATATCCAAAAAGCCTTGGACAATCATTCCAAGGTATTCGAGACTCCAAAGGTCTCCCACCTATTTGTGATCATGATCATGCTATTCATTTGATTCCAGGAAGTGTTCCTCCAAACATCAGGCTGTATAGATATCTCTATGCCCAAAAGAGTGAAATTGAATGTAGGGTTGCAGAAATGCTAGAGGCTGGTATAATTCAACCTAGTCAAAGTTCTTTCTCTGCTCCAGTAGTATTGGTGCACAAGAAGGATGGATCATGGCACATGTGTCCAGATTATAGGGAGATCAACAAGATCACTATTAAAGATAAATTTCCCATTCCTGTCATTGATGAATTATTGGATGAATTGCATGGGTCAATTTACTTCACCAAGTTGGATCTTTGTTCAGGATATCATCAAATCAGAATGAAGCCTGAAGACATTCCAAAAACAACATTTAGAACTCATGAGGGTCATTATGAATTTTTGGTCATGCCTTTTCTAAAGGAGTGATTTCCAATGATTATGAATTCATATGTGAGCTAACAATTACAACAATTCACCTACCCAATTTGACTTCCGTGGATTTTTATTTCAATGGAATCATCATGCTTATTCTTTGAGATATTTCCAGAAACACCTTGGTTGCAAATCCTAAATTCACTTAGTCATATTTATAGACAATTCATAGATGTAATTAGCTACAACCATTGAAGCATTATGTCAAGCAAGCATGAAATGTACAACCATTGAGGCATTTTGTCACACTTACAACCATAACCCTTAGGGCGATTTCACCGCAATTAACTAACATGAATCTAAGATTACATAGCTTCTTTTTCATTGTCATTAATGCCAACAAGTGAACCGAATACATAAGTAGAACTATCATCCATCTTCATTGTTGCATATACAAAAATTTAGGCACATAAATGACCATAAACATTTAAATAATTTTACAAATAGCTAACAACAATGCAGCTACAACGATTGGAGAATTTTGAACAACAGTTAGCAGTCAAAAAGAAGTTGCCAACTATTGAACTATCAAACAAGCAGTCACAAGTTATTTAAACTATCAGTGTATTAACGATTGAGACTTTAAAACAAGAATTCCAAGTTTAGATAAAGGGCTGGTTTTATAAATAGAGATTATCAGGTAAATCAAAGCTAATAAAAACAACAAAACAAACCACCAGGTAGCAACAAAAAATCTGTAAAACATACCAAATTAAAGACCCAGATTTTGAGACCGTGTTTTTTGAAATCAAATTTGGGGTGACATGGCATTTAGGTACAGATACCCCTTGAGGTTAAAATGAATCGAAACATAAATGCCTAGAAACGTGATTCTTTAAAACCAGAACCAAAAACAAATTCCTACTATCTCATTTATCACTTTTGTCAAACATATAATGTGCAAACTTATCTACAGCTGTGAAAAGAGAAGGAAAAACCAAATGTATGCTATTAATATGTTTTATGCTATTAATATGTTTTCATAAAACTTATGGCAGCCTAAATGCTTCAACCATTAAGACATGATGTCAATCAACTTGCAATGAAACTGTACAAAAAAAAACTTACATAAAATAAACTAAAGTTATTGCAAAATTCCTTCAACATTTAATGTGCAACATTTGATATACATCTAAGTTCCAGTCAACAACCGGATAAGAAAAAACCTCGTAATGAACTACAAAAAAACACAATATAATGTTGTCAACATGCCTGGTAGTGAATTTATACAACTCAATAAAGATGGGACTATGCTCCAGCTCCAATGAGAGTATGCTACAACTCCAATATCCTTACCAACTCATTGTGAGCCACCCGTTTTTCCTCCCAACCATATCCAGGATGAACTTCTCCCCCTGGAACCCCCGAGTTGCAAAAGCTCACAAGCTGTATCAAAAGGCAATAGTAGAGAGATTTGCAAGGCCAACTAAGGAAGACAATTTTCACTTCCTCTCAATAATACTCATGGTCAACCTCATTAGCTAGAGATCTTAGGATTTTAGTAAGAATTTCAGGATTTTCTTGGAAGCAATTGGCTACTCTCCATATCTCTTCCTCTCACCATTTTCCTCAAGTCTCTTCCACTCTTGGCATCATAATCAACACCCCCAAGTGAGAATACATGAGACTCATATATAGGAGGATCAACCAATTCTTGTCATAAAGGAGGAGTAATGTGCATGCATTGTATTCCATTTAGAGGAGTGTAACTTATGTCATTAAGGAGAGGTATGCATGCCTTAGTTAAGGAGACTATAACATATGCATGAAAGAGAGCGTAAGAGGAATATTTTATGAAATATTTTTAATGAGTGAAAAGTAATATCCCATTCTTTGATGAGTGCATAAAATAGAGTGTAATGTATTATTTAAAAGAGAGAGAGAGTTACATAAAGCCATGAGAGTCATGAAGGAGAGGTGTTAATTGATTGAGGAGATGAAGTTGGTTTGTAATTCCTTTTTAATAATAATATCATAGTCTCATAAAAGATAATAATAATATTAATAATATTGAGGATTTAGTCAAGATTGAACTATTAGGATTGATTAATGATAAGTTAAGTGGTTTTTCCTCAACTATGCTTGATTACCAATTTATGCAAGGTGAGTTACTATTTTCGGAAAGTCGTGCTTGAGATGCTGGACATAACTTTTTATTTTTAGAAAGTCATTCCAGAATTGTGAGGATGAAATTTTATTTAAGGAAATTCATCCATGAGTGGTAATTTTCTTTTGGAGAATATGGATTCCACATCCCTATTTCATGCATCTTCGTGCCTTAGTAGATTGAGGACTACATGCCTTGATCTACTCCAAAGATCCAAGATTCAACAACTTGATATTTTTAAATATTTAGGACTTCGTGCCCTAAATATACAAGACTCCACGTCTTTATCTTTCTTGGATTTAGGACTCCACGCCCTAATTTCCATGCCCTCTCATCTATTGTGCTTTGAAACTCTGTGTTTCTCCTTACGGTACTGATTGTGAGCTTTTACCCATCTGATGGTTCTTTGGTAAAGCATTGTTCAAAGACCCACACACATTACAATCTCATAGATAAAAGGAATCAAATGAATTTCATAATGAAATTATTTTAATCACATTTTACTGAGAATGGTGCATGACTTCCACAGTCATTTTGGTTTTGAAGAAATGACTTCCACAATCATTCATAATTGAACATCCTTGTTGGAAAATGACGAGGTACCCTACCACATCCTACTTAGTACAATATTAGACATATATAATCACACAAATCATGTATCATCCATAAATCATAATTAACCATCTATTCCACATAACCATGAGCATCCATGGGTCTATGTGTCTCAATATTGGATCACCATCCATGTCATATACCTGCTTCATAAGTCAGATGCAAAAAGAGAAACATATGTATAACATTTACTTAACCAAAACCATCTGATACAGATAATAAAAGATACCATGCATAAAAGGAAATATAACTATATAAAACATTGTTCCCCAATCCAGTGATCGATCTGCCTTACATAAACATAAAAGGAAATATAACTATGTATATAAAACATTATTCCTCAATCAAGTGATCAATTTGTCATATATATAACTCGTCAAAAATCACACTTGATGATCCAGGAGGATCTTGTCAGTCCAGCATGAGCGGAGTCTTCAGTGGTTCAACATCGAAGTGATCATTGGTCGATGAGGTCTTGAAATTTATCAACTTCCCTAGTATTCATTGTCAACATTCAGTGTCCGGTATCTTCAGCTTCAACAATGATGTTATGGTTGTCCAGTGATGTCAATAATTGATATGGTTTTCATGGTGTTTGAAGGATATGGTGTTTGGTACCTAGTTGTTGTTAGTTCCGTCGGGGTTTCATTGTCAAAGATGGAACAGTTATCGTTATGTGGGGTTTTATGTCACATTGTGACAATTGGTTGTAAATGGGGTTTTAAGATTAAAGTGATGTAAAAGTGTAAAGCTAACACTAAAAGGCATGACCTAAAGTCTTTATATAAACCTATGTTTAAAAACCTAAGTCCTAAATCCTAACCTATACCTAGAACCTCAACACATAAATCTAACACATTAAACCTAAATTCTAAACCTACTTGGGTCATGCATAACAAAAACCATTGTAATAAACGTTACAAAACTTTATAAATTAATCACAAGGCTCTAATCGCATGGGGAGAAGACATAGCGAGCATGAGCACATGTGAGCAGACGAGAAGGTTATAGTTGACTGTTGGGCAGAGTCAGACCACAACGGTAAATGTCGGGTGGAGGTATGACATATGAACAGTTAGATTGACCAAAGCAGCTAACCGCATAGGGAATGGAACTGTCGGCAGAAGTTGTCACATGTTGCGGGGAGACCGCGCCAGTAGCCATAACTGCTAGGGCTAAGGGTCACCATGGCCTTTTGTGGCTAAACCGCAGCCTATTCACATGGGCGGTCAACCAACTCCGCGTAGTCAGCTGACCTCTAGCAGATTATGACAAACCTAAAGTTTATTTTGGGTTTTCTATTTGTTTTATGCAGTTAATTATTGCAACCACCATGTAAGCTTATCTCTAGGTGTCATCCAATGACAAGACCAAAGGATATGAACCCTAAATTCAGCCTATTCACTCCTAAACTCAACATGAAGGAGTTAGAGTGTATTTGCAGGGCTATAAAGACAGTTTGGCTTGTTGAAGTGAGGGGGAGAGTGGTTTTAGAGTTTTGTATGCAGATTCTGGAGGTTATAGGCAGTTTTGTTTTCAGTGTAACAGGAGATCGAGAATCGGAATTGGGAACCATGATAGGCGTTGGAAATCTAATTCAGAGAGATTTCTTGTGACAGTGACCAGAAGTGCCTGCATGCATAATTAGTCTGGTTAATTTGATGTGTAATCGACCTCCTCAGATTCAATCCTAATAAAGTGGACCTGAAGACGTAGTCCATTAGGGATGAACTCCGTAATCAATCTTGTTGTCTGGTATCGCTGTGTTTTTGTTGTTTTTCACTTATGTTTACATCTTGCTTATGTTTCTCATCTATCGTAAAGTCTTTCCTTTCAAATAGTTCTCATGGTTAAATCAATTTAAGTTAACATTCAGTTCATTGTTGGTATTAATAAATTCTACTTTAATTTAACATATGATCATTTCAGTTCATATAGTTTGGTATCAGAGCAGGTTGTGTTTGTAGAGTTTGTCAGTGAATGTTAACCAGGTCAAAGTCGCAACGTGGACAAGGAATCCTCGAGGAGATTGATCCAAAAATTGGAAAGCGAAGAGTCACTCATAAGTCGACTATGACAGGATCTGATGCAGGTGAAATCCCTAAAACTAAGATGAGCGAGTAATAGTTTCAACAAACATTTTTGAGTATGCAACAGATGTTGGGATAACTCTACGAAGATAAGAATGCGAGAGATGCAACTTCTTCTTCAAATACATCGAAGAAGGACAAATACTGATAAACCTCCTACACCTCCATCATCTCCATCATCATCTTCTACTTCTTCTTCTTCCAATTCAGAATCTGAAACAGAAAAGAAACCTAAGAAAACATCTCTTTTGAAACTTGATGTAAAATTTGAGTTTCCTATTTATGATGATGAAATGAATCCTGAAAAGTTAGATAACTGAATTAAGCAGTTAGAAGTGTACTGCGGTATTCAGAACATTTCTGACGATAAAACAAAAATTTAGTTAGCTACACTTAGAATGAGGGCAACAAATTTAATCTGGTGGGAAAGTAAAACTCAAATAGATGTAAATCGGAAAGGTAAAGTCATCTCTTCATGGTCTAAGTTTTTAAAAGCTCTTAGGAAACAATTCTATCATTTAGTATACATGCAACAAGTTGTTATTAATTGGCAACATTTGAGGTAAGGTAAAGGGCATAGTGTTCAGGAGTTTAATCAAGAGTTCAGAGAAAGCATTGGCGCTTGGTATTTCATTGGATACACATGAAACTTTATTAAAATACTTCGGCAGTTTACATTCATATTTGTAGCATACATTATTGATGTTTAATCTTGATGATTTTGATGAAGTGTGTGTTCAAGCCATACATATTGAATCAGGTGGCAGACCATTCAAATTTTCACCACAATCATCCAAAGAGTTGGAGGTCAAGGATTCCAATAACAGTAAAGGGAAGAAAAATTCGAAGAGAAAGAAATCAGCAACAGCTCAGAAGGAAAGACCTACTTGTTCTCATTTCCAAAGAATCGGTCATGATGAATCTAGGTGTTGGAAACTTCATCTCGAACTTAAGCCCAAAAAGTTCCTTAAAGAGAAGGATGAAAATAAAGCAATTGTAGCAATCCAACAAGATCTGGGTTCCGATTCAGGTGATGAAAGGAGGATAACTGCCATAATTTCAACAGGTAAAACGTCTGAGGTTGGTTCAAGTTCGAATACTATTGCATCTCCATCAAACATAAATCCTTCAAGTGAAGATAAAAGAGTTGAATTATTTAACATAAGGATAACTTCTAAGCACACAAAGATAGATACACTGTTTGACAGTGGATCACAAGCAAATTTAATATCTAAATATTTAGTTAAGAACTTGGGTTTGGAGACATGAAATCATCCAAGACCATACCCATTAGGTTGGTTGAATAAATCAACTCAGATAAATGTCACAAAGCAGTGTCGGTTAAAATTTACCATTATAGCTACTTACATTGATGAAGTGGAATTAGATGTGGTTCAAGTAGACATATGTGGAGTAATCTTAGGAAGTCCTTATCTTTATGATCGTGATGCAGTGTTTTATAGGAGAGAGCATAAATATCACCTTAAGAAAGATGGGGTTGAATTTATTGTCAGGGCACATAAAAGTAAAACTCACTTGAATTTAGTTGTTGCTAATCAGATGAAGCAATTAATAAGTTCAAATAAGAGATTTGTAATCATGTGTGTAAAGGAACAACATAAGAATCAACATGATGTTTGTTCAAGTTATGAGTCCCAGTTTAAAGATAGTTTGATTGAAGAGGTAGAAATTTTTTCAATTATATTTAAAGAAACCAAACATCTTACTCATAAGCAGGGAATATAGTTGATGTCCAAAGCTCCTCTTCCTAATGTCGGAATGAATCCATTCAATCCAAGTTTGGAAGTTATCAGTTACAGGGATGCAGGTCAGTATTGGGGAAATTCTGTGTTACATCTCTCTTGTATTGTGTCACCATTACATGTTTCAAATAGTTTTTAAGCCTCTTTTCAAGTGGAGAGGAAGCCTATTCGTTTTCATGTAAAAGCCTTTTCTAAAGCAGTGTCAAAGTATCCAATACATCGAAGGGAAACTTATGCATTAAGGGAAAGAGTTAATCAATGGAAACACCATGTAATAGATGAGGAAACAGTGATTCAAACAAATCAACAGCCACTTCAATACTTTCAAAGTCAAACTAAGTTGCAACAATTTTCACATTACAGTTTGATGGGTTTATTGCAGCAAGTTCACTTAGTAATCAGGAATCAGGAAAGTATATCAAGTCAAGTAGCTGATATGATGTTCATAATGTCTCTGTCATTCCACAATATATATTGTTAGTACATGTCAATAGTATTGAACAATATCCTGTAGAGACTGTTTTCAAAGATGTTTATGAATCACTAACTCATGGTACTCTTTGGAAAGAAGTCAATTGTCATGTTCATAACAGGTTGTTTAATCATCTTCGCAAGTTGTGCACACTGTAGATGGATGGAACAGGTCACAAATTCAGAGGATGACATGATCAACATCATCAAGGTCATCACTTTCGGGTGATTGATCGAATGTATTGGTAAATCTTCCGGACAAGGTGGAGAGTGAGGGAGCTCTACCTTCATCTGCTATCTGTCTAGTCAAACTTTTGTGGTCCAAAAGCTTTCAAGTGGAGAGGATTGATCTAGGAGGATCTTGTCAGTCCAACATGAGCGGAGTCTTCAGTGGTTCAACATCGAAGTGATCATCAAATGATCATTGGTCGATGAGGTCTTGAACTTTATCAGCTTCACCAATATTCGTCATCAACATTTAGTGTCTGGTATCTTTAGCTTCAACAATGATGTTATGGTTGTCTGGTGATTTCAATGATTGATATGGTTTTCATGGTGTTTGAAGGATATGATGTTTGGTACCTATTTGTCGACGTGTGGTTGTTATCAGTTCCTCCAGGGTTTGGTTGTCAAAGATGGAACAGGTATCGTCATGTGGGGTTTTATGTCACATTGTGACAATTGGTTGTAAATGGGTTCTTAAGATCAAATTGATGTAAAAGTGTAAAGCTAACACTAAAAGGCATGACCTAAAGTATTTATATAAACCTATGTTTAAAAACCTAAGTCCTAAATCCTCACCTATACCTAGAACCTCAACACATAAATCTAACACATTAAACCTAAAGTCTAAACCTATTCGGGCCATGCATAACAAAAGCCATTGTAATAAACATTACAAAAATTTATAAATTAATCACAGGGCTCTAACCACACGGGGAGAAGACCACAACAGGCACGAGCACATGTGAGCAAAAGAGAAGGTTACAGTTGACCGTCAGGCAGAGTTAGACCACAACAGTAATTGTCGAGCAAAGGTATGACATATGAACAGTCAGACTGACCATAGCAACTAGCCGCGCGGGGAACAAAATCGTCAGTGAAAGTTGTCACATGTTGTGGGAAGACCACGCCAGTAGCCGGAATCGTTGGGGCTAAGGGTCACCGTGGCCTTTTGTGGCTAGACCGTAGCCTATTCACATGGGCGGTCAACCAACTCTGCGTAGTTAGCTGAACTCTAGCGGATTATGACAAACCTAAAGTTTATTTTAGGTTTTTTTATTTTTTTCACGCAGTTTATTATTGCAACCACCATGTAATCTTATCCCTAGGTGTCATCCAATGACAAGACTGAAGGATATGAACCCTAAATTCAACCTATTCACTCCTAAACTTAGCATGAAGGAGTTAGAGTGTATTTGTAGGGCTATAAAGATAGTTTGGCCGTTGAAGTGAGGGGGAGAGTGGTTTTAGAGTTTTGTATGCAGATTTTGGTGGTTATAGGTAGTGTTTTTTTTTAGTGTAACAGGAGCATCGAGAGTCGGAATTGGGAACCGTGACAGGCGTTGGAAAGATAATTCAGAGAGATTTCTTGTGACAGTAACCAAAAGTGCCTGCGTGCACAATCAGTCTGGTTAATTTTTTGTGTAATTGACCTCTTCGGGTTCAATCCTAATAAAGAGGTCGCCCATCTTGAAAGCAGACTCGGAGACGTAGTCCATCAAGGATGAACTCTATAATCAATCTTGTTGTCTGGTATCGCTGTGTTTTTGCTGCTTTTCACTTCTGTTTACATCTTCATCTGTCGTAAATTCTTTCATTTCAAACAGTTCTCACAGTTAAAGCACTTTAAGTTAACATTCAGTTCACTGTTGGCATTAATAAATTCTACTTTAGTTTAACATATGATCATTTCAGATCACTTGATAGGAGTGACAAAACTATACTACAAAAAAAATAGGACACTACAGAGCTCACATAAGGGCTCGTATCAATGGAGTTGGCCCCTCCTCTTCTTGGGCACAAATGGTGGTAGAAAACATAACAAGGGTCTATCAGACCTAGACTTCACTAACAATTTAATAAGAGATCAAGAATCTCGAAAAGGAGGCAAGAATATATGCAAATTGTAGATATTTACTAGCAACTTCAAACCATAATGGGTAGGGTGTTGGTTGAAAGATAAGAAGAACAACAATAGATCTTGCTATGTCTAGATGAAATTCAAAAACTGGTTGGGAAGCTGGATGTAAGATTGACAAGGCTGACCAAAGCACTAGTAGACATGGAATTATCATCCTTTGATGAAGGCAATAGTTCACCTGTCACCATTAAGGTGTATAATCCTTTTGACTAGCTGTTAAAATGACCAATTTTTCTTGTATACTTAGTAGTTTTTTGGTTTTATATTTACATAGAACAAACAATATAGTAGGTGGTCTAAGTGACAAACTTATCTATCACCAATATCTAGGCAGTTTTTATTTTTCATTTAGACATTTTATATGGACCAAAAGCATTTTAATATATGACTGGTATAGTTTCCCTAACAATAAACTAGTCCACATAGTGGATACATTTTATGGAGCTATTTTATGATGTGATGTAATATAAATTTTTTGTGTAGCTTTAAAAAAGTCATTCATCCCAACCATCAAAACTAGACTCAATTAACATGTTTTACATCAATATTAATTATTGTTCTTAAATATTAAAGAATTTGTACTTTATTTTATTTATCACATTTAAATTCAAAGCCTTTAAAATTTCATTATAATAACATTTTTATTTCATAACATAAACTACTTAATAAAGAAAGGATATTTACCCTTAAATGGATGTAGAGTAATTGAATTACAACCAACATATATTATATCATATTTATATATAAATTAGTTTTTTTTGTTTGGCTAGATTGAAGGCATATTAATGGGGATTTGAATCATAATACCTTCCATAGAGTGATTTAAACACTACCCCATAATTCTAAACCTTGTAATTCATACATACACGATTATTATTCAAAAATATAATTTTTATTTTAATTTTTCATTTAAATTATAATTCATTAAACTTTCGTTATGTAATAATTTTATTCTATATAAAAGTTATTATAAGTTACTAAATTTTATCATGGTATTTTTTTAATTAGCTAAAATATCACAACTAGAGAGTCTATTAAATACATTATATTTTTGGTTGTTACACTCTAATAATAATTTGATTTTAAGGTCACATTTTCACAAATCTATATTTATATAGGTATTTATAAGTTGAGATGATTTGCTTGAATAGTTGGGAGATAGGTCTCACACTCTCCTTATCCAAATTTCAAATCTCCAGAACACTAATGCATTGTGATAAGGCTTTTAAGACATATCCTCACCCTAAATAAAACTTGTAATAAGATTTAAAAAATAGACGCTCCCATGAATAAGTTCCCTTCACAAATATGTCTTTAAACTTTTTAACTCTTATTGAGTGAGGTCTTTACAAAAACATTGATTTATAAATTTAAAACTTGACTAAATACTTTTAT
>APFE031714582.1:0-69518 GCA_000404065.3 Pinus taeda
TCTAATATAATTTTTTTTAAATATAATTTTGTCTTAAAAATTATAAGTACTTTTTAAATGAATAATAAATAATTAATAATTGTGTTGAGAGATATATTCTCCAATTCAATATAAGAGCCATGTATGATTATGTCCATGCTTAATTTGGAGTTGACACTTATCTCTTTTAAAATAAGAATAAGAATAAAAAACCAAATAAATAAATACCTGTGGTGTGTTCTAGATGTGATAAAAATATTTCACTTTCACTCTCATCCATAAATAAAATATTTCTATATAAATATGTAGTAATGCAATTTTATATTAACTTTAGAGGGACATAAAGTTAAAAATAAATAAATTATATTTTCATTATGTCATTATGAACAAAATGTCTAATTCTTATACTTTTTAAAAATACTTCAAAAAACTTAAATAAACAGTTTGGATATATATTCAGACTAATTTATTTCAAGATGAGTTTCATATGTGTGTGTGTTATTGACTATAATAAAATATTTCAATGCCAAAAAAAAGTAATTGAAATTAAAAAAATTGCTCTAGTTCTCAATAAAAACGATAAGAGGGAAATGTATAATTCATTCAATTCTTGATATAAAATTAACATGTGGCATTTAAAAAATATTACCAATGATAAAAAAAAAAATCAATATGGGTCTTAGATAAAATATTTCAATTCCCATGTTAAGTAAAAAACTCCACTATCAAATGTATACATGTTTTTTTTTTAGTAAGTTGAGGCTTTTGTATTACTCAACAAAACATAGATACATGATTTTTGTGGACTACTCCCTTGGGAGTTTGTTTCTCTTTAACACACTTCGACAAACAAGACTCAAACTATGAAACCTGCATGTAAACCCCAATACCAAGGAAACCAAACATAGTTGTGCACCCAAGCTAAAGACAAGAGCATTCCCCCCAACCCATTACATTGACAACAAATAAAACTATCATGAAAGACCCATATAATCGCCATAGATGATACCTTACTAATACAAACATAGAGTGCCTAGGTCGGTGAGAGAGGCATAAAGCCACCATATAAAGCGATGCCATCAAAACAAAATTATCAGAATAAACCCATTTACATGTCATAATTGGCACCAAAATAAACCAGACACAAAGACATACGCTAGGATAAGTAACAATAACAAACAATATTCATGACCTTAGAAATAAACATACACCTGCGCCAAGACGAACGAGAATATCAACTAGTATTCAATACCTTAAAAATAGACATACACCTTGTATCTAGGCCAAAAACTAAATCATAATTTGTCAAATTGATAAGTCTTCCAGCTTGGTTACTGATCATTGTTCGAAGAGGAGATTGTTGTAGGGACCCTCACATTAGAGGAGGGTCCATCAAACCACCGCTATCTGATTCACAAGTGATATGGCCTTCCACATGCACTAAGCGGGTCAATCTTGTCTAGGAAGAAACATTAGTTTCTAAGTATCCTTTTGGTGTCTTCCAAGGAGGAGAAGACATTTTACTACTCCACTTGTTTGTATTTCAATACCAGACCTAAGAGTGTCTTCATCTGCCAGTGCAGGGCCACTGTATTCAGGTATTTCTTCTTCCTACCCCTGGTGTGTCTAGGGTCAGGAACCCATGCTGACATATCCTCAATGATCTTTGAGTCCAAATGAGATTGTCTTTCAATCCCTGCTTAAGTTTCCAACTTTTGAATTTCTTTCCTAGTGTCTGGAAAAACGAAATTGAAGTAGGTGGGAGTTGAGTAGTGAGCAAAGAGTCTAGATCCTCGTTGACCTTGAGGAGAATTTCCACCTCCCCACCCCCCCATCTACATCAAATTTTATGTCTCATCGCCATGGATATAACCCAAGGGGCACACCTTGAACAACTTTTATGGATTCCTCTCTTTGTAAATAAAAAAGAAAATAAACTAGACTCATCAGCAACAAGACCAAGACAACACCCTAAAATATCATCTTTGTAGCTTAGATTATATCTAGACTCGACATAGACTTCATCAAGAGAGACAACAAGATCAACAACCTCTATAAGGGAGTCAAATCCCAAAACCATTAAATATAGAAAGAGACCCAAATGTACCCAATAACCCCATCACCAATTCAGTGAACACAACCCCTAAACATCAACCATCGGGACCTTTCCGACCTTATTGTAAAATTAACACGATGATGCCCAAAAACCACAACCCAAGCAATAAGCATTTGCCCAGACTTTGACCAAATCCCATGGATCAGAGATAGGAGATGCATGCAAAGAAACATACCACCCCAACCCTTAACCATAACCTAAGGTTGGTGTTCCAGACCCAAAGACAAAGACAATGAGACCTCAGAACTACACTAAAAAATACTAATAAACAAAATGACTAGAAAAACTAGGCGACAAAAGGAAATGACCTCAGACTCCATGAAGGAAGTGGAAATTAAAAACAATGTCCGCCCACCAACCTTCAAATTTCCTAGTAGCGATACATAGACCAAAATACCCATGAATCTTCGTCGTTTCTTCCACCACCCTCACAAGTTAGTACCTTCACCTCTCCCCGCCACAATTCTAAACTTAACTCTCAACACCAAACTCTTCTCTAAGACATATGAGATAGAATACATGTGACTGGAGACCAAGGACCAATCTTCGTCTCCATATGAACCCCAAAAAACATATCCTAAACCCTCCATATGACTGCAATAAATAGAAAATTCCAATTGTAAGCATTTCATGTCGTTGCATGCAATATCAGGGTTTGTCCTCATCTTCTTAATTACTCATCATGGCTAAGGGGGTGGTGGGAACTTCCTATGAGGCTCCCGCATCCTCCTCATTCACACCCCCATCAGGGACTCCATGTCAACATTCAACAGAGATTGAAGGGGCTCTACCTAGCTGGACTGCAAGGGAATGGGCCAACATGTATCAATGTCAACTTCTCAACTTTGGCACTCCAGGTTGGCCATGAAGTCCCCCAGCTTATTGTTTGATCCCTTGATATGGTGAACGATGACATACTCTATCTTCCTGGTCAACTCATGGATGTTTCCTATCAAACTTTCAAGTCACCAACTCTTTGTTGTCTTTCGTAGAGGTTGACCAAAGAATAGTTTCTATGCATAGTTGATTACAAGATGGGAATCTTCGTCAACCTGGATTGAACAAAACCCTTCCTAAATTGAAATTTGAAGACCTTGTTCTAAAGCCTAGAACTCCTAATCTAAGTGGATATTTGTGGCCACCCACCAATTCCACTTGGACCCCTGCCATTGTTTGTTTTAGTTTCCTTAATTGTAGCATAGTTTACTATTTTTGGCAATTTTTCGGGTCTTGAACTTTCAAAGCCATTTTGAGGCCCTAGAAAACGTTTTTTTGGAGAACGGGAAATCTCATCATTTGTAGTTGGGGTTTATAGTTGGAAGTTATACTCCTCAGACATATATTTCAAATGAGGTATCATATACATTAAACGGAGATCAAATGCCAAAGTTATGACCCCAGGAAGTTGATGTACAAAATTACCCCAACAGGGCTCACAGGATTTTGGTGCCTAATCTCCTACGGTTAGGTTTTTGGATGTTTAGGGTTTTCCATTGTTTCTCAATAATAAATAGGCCTTCGAGCCAGTCATTGTAACATAGTTTAGAAGGCATGTATATGCCAAATCTCTTCTCAAAGATAAGTTACCATTGCCTAAGCTAGTTTATTTCCATTCTGCATGTAAAGAATTTTCATTACTTTGTTATTAATGAATTGAAGTTTTGTTTTTGTTGTATCTATGTGTTTATGTTTATATCTGTATTTCATTTCATTCCTTCATAAATATGGATCAGTGGTATCATATAGGTATGCTCTTTCTCTATTTTTTTGTGCATGTCCCCAATGAGGTCGGGTTATAAGGAGTTGGGATTTGAATTGGTTAAGCCTTTACAAGACTGTCCTTGTCGACACTGAAGACCTCCCATGGCGGAAGAAAAGAAGGAAGAGGGAGGAAGATATCCTATCAAATTATTGCTCGAAGAAGCCCTTGAGCGGAAAAGGAACAAGATGATGGAAAACTTTGCCCATATCCTTCGGCGGGTTCCCACCAAAGATGCATATTCATCCAACAACCACTTCAAAGGTGTTTCCCCATTCAAGGTATATGTGAAATTTGATATCCCTATATTCGAAGGCCAAATAGATGTAGATGTTGTAGATAAATGATTGAATCTGTTGGAAGGTTACTTTTTGGTCCATATTTTCTCCGATAAGGAGAATATTACTTTTGCATGGCTTATGGTTTCCCCCAATGTCAAGGACTAGTGGGGAACTAACTATAAAAAAAAGGGCCAAGGAACCCTCTTTATTTACATCCGACCTCTCTTGGAACTCTTTCCGAGACGCTGTCTAGGAACAATATTACCCTGTGGGGAGCTATGGGGACAAGTAAATACAGTGGACCACACTATGGAAATAAAGAGACCAAGATGTGCATGAGCTCACAAATATTTTTCATACTCTATGCATACAGTTCAATGTCAAAGACTCTGAGTGACATCTAGTTCTCAAGTACTGTGGTTGTTTTCATAAATACATTCACGAAGAAATGAAGTTCTTGGACATATCCTCACTTGGTGCAACATACCGATATGCTACCAATATTGAAAAAAAGTTTAAACAAAAGAAACATGACTTTGGATCTGTGAATCAGAAGCAAGGCAAGAGTGCCCTCAAACCGCAGAACAAAGGACAAAACTAAGGTGGAGCAACCCATGAAAACCCATAAGAGCCACAAGAAATTAATGGCACCACGAAGACAAAGAA
Source organism: Pinus taeda (assembly GCA_000404065.3). Taxonomy (NCBI): domain Eukaryota; kingdom Viridiplantae; phylum Streptophyta; class Pinopsida; order Pinales; family Pinaceae; genus Pinus; species Pinus taeda. Next base: position 4,802 of record APFE031714582.1, read on the forward strand.
GGACACATGAAAGTGGTGTCAGTTCCATAAGAGCCTCACTGACAATACAAATGAGTGTTGTGCCAAGTAGACATTAGTGGCCAAGCTGAAAGCTTCAGAATCCGATGCATGTTCTAATTTTGAGCCAGAACTTGACAAGGAGAGTGACAAGGAGTTATATTATTGATGCAACCCAGTGCCACCATTTTCGCCACCAAGGTCCAGAATATTAAGCCAAAATATCCAGAGGAGGGGGAGCATCTCTTCCACTCACAGATGTGGGTGAAGTGTTCTCTGCTGCAATACATAGACTTTACTGAGAAAAGAAACACATGAAAACAGAGAAATAACAATTACAAGAGGAAAGACATCACCATTTTGCCTGACACATGAATCGTGAAACACTATCTATATTAATGGAAATTGATCACTTATTTTATTAAAAAAAATATAATTATAATAAAAAAAAATTATATTTGCCAAAATCTTTTTATTTCAATTTAAGGTGGATGAGGATTTGTTAATTTTTTATTTTATTTTTTTAATTGATGGCCTAGTTTAATTCTCAAGGGAATATGTGGAGCATATGCTTAGTCTTAATGCGTATCTATTAAATAGTTTGTTAGGTTGCTTTGGCTCCCCCCTTCACTAATTTCTTAGAGATTTGAGATTATTCCAATTCTAATAAGTTCCTCCATGATAAGTTTTTCATTATTATTTATAGCATTCATTTATATATAAGCAAATTTTATTTAGCAAAATGGTCCATTACCTTTAATAAATTAAAAAAATTAGATATGTGCCATGTGGCTCCCCACCCACTAATTTCCTAGGGATCAGAGATTATTCCAATTCTAATAAATTTCTCCATAAATTTTTATTTATGAGTAATCAAGTAAAAGTAAAACATTCTTTATATTGCAATAATTTTTTTATTATATTTATGAAACATTCAATTATATTAACCACATTAATATTTTTAATATAGTTATACTAATCCTATAATCCTATAATGATATAAATCATTATATATAAATATTAATCCTATAATTTAACAAATTTGGATTTCATAAAAACTTACCCAAAAAAATAGTGGTAAGAGCGAGGATAAAAGTAGGCCAATAACAATGAAACATGGTTTTTGAAATCCTACATAAATTGCTCTAAACGGAAAGCATACATGATTGACTCGTTTTTGAATTGCTAAGATAAATCTAATATTTTTAGAACCCATGAGTACATAAATTTATTTCTGCCACGAGTCGAGAAGAAGCCACAGAAGCTAAAAACGCTCTTTCTATGCATTGACATATTTACAGTCACGGTATATCACACACTATGCAGCCTTGATTTCACCTATCATCTACGGACCTTTCTCACACCTCACGGAAGTCATCTCCCATTGTACAAAGCGTCTCTGTATCATGAGTTCTTCTATATTATACCATATGCCGCGTTCTATACTTGAAAAGCCTGTTACATCTGAGATGAATCCTCAACCAAAAACTAAAGATAGATCTTAACAAAAACCCAAAAATATTCTAGGCGAGGTACTATTTTTAAACATCATGAACATGCCCACTGTAAGAACCCGGGCAAACAACCCTGCCATAAAGGAAATAACGAGACTGAAATTTGAAATCTCTACCCGAGGCTTCACCGTATTTTATAACATGACATCTCATTGTGTTTTGGGGATCTCACTTTAACTGTCCAACGCACCCAAAAAACATTATGCCAATCAAATTAGCTGAGATTAGGCCCCGCATGAGTGGTGATCCATGGATGCTCTACAGCAGAACGAATATTTCCCATCAATGTTCTATGAACCTTACACAACCCAACAACAATTTGTAATGAAGTTGCTAAATTCACGATTAGAAGAAAATGATAGAAAAGAATAGAGGGAATACCGAGGACTTGATGTGCGCTCAATCTCCTGGTCACGTCTCTGCAGAGCATCCAGCGTATCAAGTCCTTAGCAGAGTGTGATATCAAGAGCCAGGGATCACATGGGAAGCGAAGGCGCCCACATAGGACTACCTCAAATATCTCCTGCGGCGTGTCTCCCAGAAAAGGGGCAACTCCACTCATAATTATGTACATGGTTATCCCTGCGCTCCACACATCCACTTTCTCACCGTAATCCTTCCCTTCCAACACCTCCGGTGCTACGTAATATAGAGTACCCACAATTCATTGAATCGATTCTTCCCCTGCATACATTAATCTAAAGGTTTTAACCGGGGATTCATGAATCCATGCTAAAAAAAATTCTGACTTCAATGACAGGGGAAGGGGGCTAACATAATTATCATACCTGGAGAGAAAAAGGAGGCCTGCCCAAAGACTGCGAGCTTGATTTCAGCCAGAGAATTTGAATTATTGGCAAAGAGAATGTTGTTAGGTCTTATATCTCGGTGGGCGATTCCCATGGAGTGGCACTAACTGATGGCCTCCATGAACTTTTGCAGGATAGTAGCGGCCTCCTCTTCGGAAAAGGGTATTGTTCTCTTCTTGCTAATGATTCTATCGAACAGATCTCCGCCTGAGCACATCTCCATTACCAGATGTAGATACTCATCATCCTCATAAACGTCATGAAGTGAAACCACAGTGGGATGCCCTGAGAGATACTGCATGATCTTGATTTCGTTGTTGCGGCATTCTCTGTCCACGGAATCGTGCAGATTTGCTTTTGTTATGGTTTTGCAGGCGGCGTGTTGCCCACTTTGCCGGTTGAAACATCTCCTAATGACTCCGAATCGGCCTCTGCCGATCACTTCCTCTTGCAACTGATAGTTTTGAAGCAGGGCCTCCGTCATTGTTGTCGCTGGTGTGTTCTTGGGTTTTGCTTACTCTGGAAAGATTAAAGATACTAAATTTGCCCAGCTTGCCCGCTTAAGTTCAGGACAGGTAAGCCAGGCAGCATCCAATATCAAATCATGCTCAGCACGCCATTGTTTTCGCAGAGGACCGAAGAGTACCTGGGTTTGGCGCTGCAGAGCGGAATGGGTTTGGAGCTACATAGCGGAATTGCAGAGCGGCGTCGAGGGTCAAATTGGTGAGCAGCGCGTGGGTCATTTTCTCGATTCGAATTGGAACCGGAAATAAAATTTACGCCGCTGCAATTCCAGCTCGTCCCCGATCTGTCAGGGGATGTCAGGCCTCCATAACTAATCAGTGATTTTGTCAGAGAATGTCAGGGTAAAATCAGAAATGCCAGGGGAGAGTGGCAGAGAAAGAGGGTGGCGGAGGGCGGAGGGATGTCTAGTGGCCGGAGCCGGACGATTTTCCGGCTGGTGACGGAAAACGGGCCATTTTACCGCCTAGGTAGACTACTCCTTTTTATCTAGCAGAGGGATCACGCGCAATGACATATGATGCCTAGTATATTAATGGAAACTCCTATTTCCAACTCTATAGAAAAGTAAATGCGCTCTGACATGCGAGGCAAATAAGATCCCCTCTCTCTCCATGCTACTATCTCGATTCACGTGCCCTCACTCAGAAAGCGAGCGATTTACTTTTTTATAAAGTTGGAAATAAGAATTTCCATACATTAATATATGAAATTATTAATATACACATAACTCAATTTTAGTTTTCAAAAATAACACTGATCCAAAAGTGCCCTACTCCATCTTTGTCGGACAAGGGCAAAGGGATCACGGCGAGTGCTATTTCATGGACTATAGCATCATTAGTGCTATAGTCTAACAGGAATGCACCGATAGCAGGTCCACCATGCCCATGCCCATGCCATTCCCATAACCCATAACATACCCCATATCTGACATCCCGATTCCCGGCGACTCCACCTTTCCTATTCAGGTATAGTTTATTTAATGCAGTTTAAGAGGATTAGTGACAGTAGCATGATTTCCATCGATTCCAGTATTTCTCATTTATTATCAGCGGATTCCCATTTATATTTCCCACTCCGGGAAGGCCATTTGAATTTGAAATTTGTTTTCCCGCTTTGTTTTGAAATTTGTTGTTCCCCCTTGTTATACGGCATGCTATCTTTCATACACTTGCGGCATGCTCTCTTTGGCAGACTCTGTGGAGACGAGATAGAAGAGCTCCATGGCTCGCAGAATTTTGTCAGACGACCGGATGCCATCAGATAAGTCGAGCAAAAGTTGTGTTCCTTGAAGCTTTCCGATTTGGGTTATCACTGCGATGCAAATATGGAGAACTTCGAGGTTAAAAATCGTGTATTCATTCGTCCATTCATCATCACATTCCAATGTATTTGCAGGAACAAGTACAAACAGATCCGCTTATGTCACAGAGAGGGTTTCCATTGCTCCCGACAGCCATGCCACATAATCTACGCACTTACAATCTCCCCATGCAGCCTCAATTGCTTCAATCTTTCTTCCAAGGCCGCCTAAAAAATTTCCAGTTCTGATGATATCGGCATCCTTTGATATTTGAAAGACTTTACCTCCGGATCTGGTTGAACCCAAAATTGCAGAGAGCTACATAATCTGAATCACAATATGCAAAGCTAATGTACAGAGGCAAAGTTTATCTATTATGATGCCTACTACTCGCGCGCACACAGCCTTGATTGCAACACGTCCACGGGTTCAGTTCATCGCAACCCAAATTCGAATTCACTTTCCACTCCTCTTCTCACTGCAGGCGCCTCTGATGCATCTCAGTCTCCTGGGATGGATCTCACTGCTCCGGCAGTACTCACTCAAGTAAGCTTTAAATTTTGTTTATTTGATAGGAGTTTTATTTTGTTAAAAAAGTTTTTACAGTCGTTTGTATAAGTATTCAACAAATAGATCTGTGCTAAATCATCGGACATGCATTAATTTTGAAGCGTGCTTCCATATGCGAGTTTATTAGATTTCAATTTCTGTGAAGAGAATCACAACAATTCCACATAACCACAACTAAAATTGCATCTCATGAAAACTAAACTGGAAATAGAGAATCACAACATTTAGGTCTTCAAACGTTTAGGCTTTTGGTAAATTAAACCTTTATAAATCTGTATTTAAGAAAAACTCGTTCTCGAATATATATTCTAAAATTTACACCGAATGTATGTGTTTGCATAAGAAATTTCATTTAAGTAAAATGAGCATTGGTTATGAAAGATGCATTTTCAAAGTGAATTTATTTGTATTTCAATGGATACCGCCCTGGCAAGCTGAAAAATAACTTTTTGATATATGGTATCACACAGCATTACTGTTTTTCATTGGATGGAGCCCTAACTCCCGGTGGGAGTGGCACAAAGTGCTTTTAGGAACCTTTTTCCTGATAAATGTTTCCCTTGCATGCAGGGAGAGAACTCGACATCCGGGAATTTGGACAAACTTGAAGAAAATCGTAACTCCATTCACATTTCCTCTGGTTCTAATATCAGAATCGATGAAACTCGGGAACCCATTGCGATTGCGAATACTGCAGAAATCTCCATTGAAGGAGAGCAGTATTATTCTCCAGGAATATCACAGCCAGTGAGAAGCGGTGATCATGATGATATGGCTGAGGACTGGGAGTATATACAGGGGAAATTGACAATGCCGCTTGAGGCACAGTAGCATAAGTTAAGGCATTCTTCTTTTATTTTTTTAGTGCTGCTTCTTTACAATTTCGTTGAGCACTTAATTACGAGCAAAGACATTCGGCTGACTCTCTATAAGTTGGGATTTAAAACCGAGTGAATCAGATGGGATTTTTGTTAAATATTATGATATGGTGGGATTTATGTATTTGTTTTCTTAATTGTCTGTTATATGTTTTGTTAAATATTATGATCTGGCAGGATTTATGTATTTACAATGTAGTGGTTATGTAATGTTTTCTTAATTGTCTGTTACATGTTTTGTTAAATATTATCATATGTTTTTTTGATAAGTTTTTACCGGAAAAATTATATTTATTGTATTTAATTTTAACATAAATGTGTTTTGGAATAATGATTTATTATTATAATTAGATTTGTTTTGTATTTTCAATTTTTGAAATGAATGTTTAATAATAATTATTATGTTTGAGTTTCAAACTGTGGTAAATGTTAAAGTTTTTGTTATATTTTTTTAATTATGGATAATATGTAAATTTTTATTTCATGATATAGCTCATAATCTATAGTTGATGCTATAATCACTTAACCCAGAAGCCATCTAGCCATATGCCCTTTCTGCGAGCGGGCCCGCCTCGGTTTGACAAATGGCAAGCTGAACCAACCTTTCAGTAATCACACTTTGAATAAGGGGCAATGACACCAACCTATCATCTAATCATTAAAACTTGCGCAGCTCCGCCTTTTACCAACTCAACCCAGCATACCCGGTCTGAATTCAATTTGATATTTCAAATTTCAAATTTTAGCGCGCCCACAAAAACATTTCATGAATGCCCGAAATTGGACACATCTATGCTCTGGCCTCGTTATTTTATCCTTTTTTTTCCTTAATTCGTGTTTTATGAAAATAATTCTGTGAGGGTTCGAATCCTCTTCTTATAATTTTCGAATGTTCAGGGGAATTGAAATTGAAAACGTTTATCCTATCCATGATTGTTTCTTTTCATTTTGGCAAAATGCAGATCCTCGCTAGTATCTGAACTCATATTGGGGATACATGAGATTCCGTGTCAATTCTGGCAGACTAAAAGAGCATCTCCATTGGAACTCTGGTAAGTCATTTACCTTGTTTGGAGAAAAAAAAATCCTCTTTTTTTAAATGTAACTATGGAGCATCTCGGTTGGAACTCTAGTAAGTCATTTACTTTGTTTTTAAATGTAACTATGGATTTTGAGAATTAAAGGAAATGTGCACGGTTTGTTTCTAATTTTTTCAGGTTGACTATTCGATTGTGGAGCACGGGGGGAAGACGATGTATATCCCACACATGCACTAAATGGAGCTGCCAAACTATTTCTGTTCAGCAATGTAACCACAGTTGTCTAAGTCCAGAGTTTGAATGTCTGCCATATGGATTTTGTGTCCATGCGTCCCTACCAACAACTAGAGTCAATGGATTAATTCTGTTGGACCTTGTGTTTGTTGATATTCGCTGGTTGGTCATGCCATCGAGTGTAGTTTACCATTTGTATATTGATGTAAAATTTGTATGACATGGAATTTCCTCCCATATGGTGGAAGTCATAAATGTTAAATGAGGAAAAGCCAATACTTTCTGTGGGAAAAGTTGATGGCTGTATTTTTAACATTTTGTTATTTCTAATTTTTTAAATAATTTTTTTAATTAAAAATGGTAATGTTTTTGAAATGTAACAAAAAAAAAATTTAAAAAAAATTAATATATATATAATAATATAATAAAAGCTGGTACAAATTTCAATATTTATGATGTAATGTTAAGTGTATATGTTGGTATTTTTTAATAACTCTATAAAAATGAAAAAATAGTCAATTTATCCGGATTGTATTGTTTTTTTTTTATTCATTTTATTATATTATCATTTAGATGTTTAAAAATATAAAATTAAGATTCAGAAGTTACAAAATTTTCTATTAAAATTAATATTATAATTTAAGTAAAGGTTATTGTATTATATAATGTCTTTTATAAAATTATATTGTAAATTTAGATAGAAATTTTTTAATTTTTATAGAAAAATATTTAAAAATATATATATAGTGAGAAAATTATTTAGTATTTAAGTTTTAAAATTGATATAATGCCATAAAAAAATGAAAACTTATTAATATAATTTTTTTTAATTATTGCTTCATAGAAATAATGTGTCTATAAGGACTTCTATCTCTATAGAACATTTAATTTGGTTTTTTAGTATGAGTTTTATTAACTCATTTTACATATTTATTTGATTATTTTGACATAAGTTTTCATTACCTCATTTTTAAACAACTATATGGAAAAATATAATTAGAGATTAACATCTATACTTATTTTATAAATATGGAGATAATATTATTATTATGTATCATTATTATTAGTTTTGAACATGTGATCTTTTAGGAGGAAACACATGCTCTTAACTATTTGGCCCACTCAAGTTGTATTCATATAAGTAATGATCTATTGTTTTTAGAATAAACAAATAATATAAAAACATTCATTAAATTTAAAGTTTTGGATAATTTAGATAGCTAGTAAATTTGGGAAAAAATAATATTATATTAAAAATATTCTAAAGTTCTATTGAAAATGAGTATACCATAAATTGAGATGTCCTTAAAATGAAAGAAATGGACAATACAAATCTAAATTGTGTAATTCTTAGCCTCAAAAATTTACAAGTCTTTTGCACACACACACACACACACACACACACACATATATATATATATATTTGAAATTAATCAAAAACCATAAGAATACCCATACATTTAATTTCGCATGGCTTCAAGCTCTACAATGATGAGCTCTTGCCCCTAATTTTTGTGTTTGGGCTTATGATAAAGATTCTGGACTTTAAACATTACTATAGTTGGTGGGGAACTTTCCATTTTAATATGGAGGAAACTTGTCATTTTACTTTTTGAAAAAAATATGATGTCTTTTTTTGGTTTTTTGGTTCCAACATGAATTTCAATTATATATTTTTTAATATAATTAAAGAATATGATATAATTGCTCATTTGCTCGATCATATCAAAAATTCCTAAAATAAGAAACACTATATAGTAATATTTTTATGGAAGGTAAACTCATATTTACTTTTTTTTATTATTTAAAGAGCAATTTCTAAATATGTAATGCTCCAATACAATTATAATACTTGACCGATAATGAAAAATCTAAAGGATGGAGGTAGATCACGAGGGATTAGGGTAAAACCCTAGGGTTTTACTGCAATTACTGAAGATTGTATCATGTAATGTCGCCACTCACTGTTGCCATTACCATCTTCACACCCGTCGCTTTCGACCACTGACTGCTGGCTGGAAATGGGGGATAATATGGAGGTTGAAGAAGTGGATTATACCGAGGAACCCTTTCCGAATTGGGTTATTTTCGGGAACCCAGTTTCTCTTCATCGACCGCTGTCTCTCTCCCGTTTTCTGATCCGGCTCAGCCATCAGTTTCGCCTGTTGTCACCTTACCGAGGTGTTGCTCTGCGCCATCCCTCTCTGAACCACTTCCCGCCGACTCTCCTGGTCTTGAAGCTCCGCCTCTTTCACTGGGCACTCTGCATTTTCTTTCGTCATATACGCATCCCTCGCCATCTTTTGACCCCCATCCGCCTCTCTCTACTATCCTCTTTGCGCCTCCGGTGACCATCCCCGTATCTGCTGCGGCAATCCCATCGGCCTCGGGCCCTCGACCGTCAGGCTGCTTTGAAACCCCTGCAATGAAAGTAAAGCCTGCAAAACATATCTCCACTGAAGGAGTCCCAAACCCTTTAGTGGATCACCCTTCAGCTCCCCACACTGGCAAAAGGAAGACAAAGTGCATTAAGGCGACTTCTAAGGATATCACGATCAGATTTGGCAAATCCTCAGCCATAGGGGAAGCCACTGTCATGGCGTGTACTATTCTAGTTGGACACGTGCGTGGCTGAGCATACTCGGCCAACAGGCTGACACAATGGGTAAAGGAGATTTGGGGTGCTTTGCTGAAGGAATTGCCAGAAGTTCATGTCCTGCCCCGAGGATGGTTCTCCCTACACTTCGCAAAGGAGGTTTACACTGATCTGGTACTTGCCAGGTACTAGCACATCGAGATGGCTCCGGTCCTGCTTAAGCGATGGAGCCCTTTGTTTGATCCAAAGCGAGAACAAATTGGGGCTGGACCACTTTGGGTTCGATTGCCAGGGCTCCCCTTACAGTACTGGTGCGAAGAAGTTTTTATCAGCATTGGAAATGCCCTAGGAACATATTTGAATCATGATCGCGCTTTTATTGAATCGAAGAATCGAACCCTAGCCCGCGTTCTGGTCCATTTGGACACTCGTGAGGGATTGGAGGAAAAGATCACTCTTCAATGGGGGAAGTTCAGCAGGACCCAAATATTGGATTATGAAGGGGTTCCGTTTCGCTGCAGGTGGTGTCACAAGGTGGGACATCTCTACAAAGACTGTCCACTCAATCGGAAATCAGAGGACTCTCCAAAGGTTATGCCTAACCCTTCCAAGTTCACCTCGTCAGCGGTTTCTCGCCCTCCCCCCTCGGGACCTACCTCATCAGCAATCTCTCCCCCTCGGAAGACAGGGGTGGCTGGGCATGGACCTTCTTCGCCGCCGATGACCAGGGCTCGTGCTGTCTTTGTAGTTGTGCAAGTCTCGAGTATTTCTCTGAATCTTTCCTCCTCATCTTTTGAAAATATCTCACCTGTTGTTTCATCGGCTCAGATTTCCTTGGCACATTGCAACATGGTGGCCCCTCCCCTCATTGCCTCCTCTTCCCCATCTCTGCTTTCACCATCATCTTCCCCCATCTCGCCGACATCCTCTAGGGTCTCTCTTTCACATCACTATTTCCTCTGTTCCAAATCCCACTCCAAGGATATTCTGACGTGCCATTCTGGACTAGGGCTCTCTCTGTCGAGCTCCGGTCCCCTGTCCTCTAGAGGGAGAAAGTCTGATCTCTCCAAAGCCATTCTGCGAGCTAGGGCGGAGGTAGCCTCTGGCCAGCAATCCACTCTTGATGGGGTCCTTAGAGCAAATTATACCCCGAGAAGCATTCCCCCATGAAGTGCCTGTCCTTCAATTGTAGGGGCTTGGCTAGTGCCTCTAAGAAACTAGCCCTACAGAGACTGGTTGAGGTTGATCCAATTGACATTATCCTGCTTCAAGAAACTCTTGGTCCGGCCGAGCTCATTACTCGTTCCCTGCAATCCCTGGTCCCGAGCTGGAATTTTGTGGCAATTGATGCGGTAGGAAGATCGGGGGGTTTAGCTATAGGATATAACCCTAGATCTATCAAGGTTGATGCATCATGGGGGGGATCGGGATTCATGGGCATCGACATTTTCTCTGCGGATCTCAACGAAGATCTTAGGATCGTGAATGTATATGGACCCGATCATCAGAGAGAACAGTTCTGGCACCATTTCCTAAATATCTCGATTCTGGCTTCGGATCACATTATTATCAGAGGGGACCTAAATTTCTCCCTAGGTTTCAATGAATCTTGGGGATCTTCAGCCCATATTGATGATATCATAGGGCACATGACTGACCTTTTAAAACAAACCAATTTTATACATGTCCCTATGCACAAACCACTTCCCACTTGGAGAAATAGAAGAGTGGGTGAAGCAGCTTTGGCTCGAAGACTAGACAGATTTTTGATGAAGGGTCCGCTTATTCAATGACTGCATCATTACAAACAATGGGTTGGCTCAGGGTGTATCTCGGATCACTCACCTATATATAAGGGTTCTAATCTACACTTCTGTAATTGCAATTGGGCCTTGAATGGAAATATCTGTAAACATGTATTGAAAGTTGAGATGTTAGTGAGTAACACTATTTTGGGTGAAAATGTAGCACGTGGTGTCACTGATCCCAAGACAGAAAGGCCTAGAATTTTATTTAATTTGAATGAAACACCTATATTGGGCCCAGAAATCCAAACAGAGCTTTCGCCATGCTTTGATTCTCCTACCAATCTGAATTATCATAATGAAACAAGCATTGATAATTTAGAGAATTTCTCATACAATGTTGAATCAACCAATGTACGACAAGATAGTGCATTCTCTGAACATGATGAGATGAAACGTGTTAACTCATCAACCCTTGAGAAATTGAGATCCATAATACCTACAAATTTGGAACAGGCATATGCATTGAACAACTTGGTAGACAAAGCATGTCAAGAATACACCAAAATGTTTTTCAATACTATAACTCCATCCAAGATCACTACTAAGAGAAAACATAGTTTCTTGAGTCCAGTAAATAAAAAGAGGCGATGTGGTCGCAAGTCAAAATCAGGGATAGATAATCTACAATTTGAAAGGGTTGGACGAGTTCATGCAAGGAAAAAAAGAATGGATGAACAATTGGGGTCAGCTTCTCAAAAACAAAGAAATGTGGACCACGCGCCTGAGATAATACAAGATTCTATTATACCCAATATTGGTATGGAAATTTCATTCTATGCATTGTTTTATGTTAAGTGCGATATATTAGCATGTTCAACACTTTTGCATGACTATATGAACTATTTTTATTGTCACAGCTGAGGGACCCACATCTCACAACATTCCAAGTTGTCGAATTCGTTTATTTGATGAACGTGCTAATGAAAAAAGATCTAGCATTGGGAACATGGCTTCAGCCATTAACACCCCAATATCCTCCCCAAGGGCGCTCCCCCGTATTGCTGAACCAATTAGGATGTATCATCGCCCACACCCACCACCATTTTCCTCCATAAATTCTTCCATGCCTATAACCACCTGTGTAATACCTTCCCAATGCTCACCCCTACCCTTCAGTCATCAACCATTCTCATTTTTTCAATCGTCCACCCTTAACATTCCAATTTCCCCCCCCTAGGTTAATCCCCCGGCCTAGAGTGATTCCCACTATCGTACAACTGGTGGGGGTGTATTGTCGCCCACACCCACTACCTTTTCCCTATTTCACATCCACCATGCCTTTATCTAGCACCCCTGAACCATGCCTATATTTGTCACCAAGTGCTCCGCCATCTACCCAGGAAGGGTTGTCTTCTCCATTGCCTCAAAACCTCACGGTGAGAATGAGTATTTGATCAAAATATCATTGTGAATTAATGAAATTGATTATATTCCTTTCAATTTTTACAACTAATTGATTATTGTAATTTTTTGCAGAGATATCAATTTGGAAATCCACCTGGGAGTGCCAAGAGGGACGAGGGTGACTTATAGATCCATACTTTAGATCGATCATGATGTTGTTTTTCCATTATGTCATTTATGGGCATGAGATTCCATTATTTATGTTGGAAATGATGTTCTATTTTGTAAAAAAGAAACATGTATAGTTGGACCTATTTTGAATAAAAATACATAAATTTATGCTTGTGTTGATGACAACATCTTCATTGAATTTTAAATTGTTATGTGGATGCGATGTTATATTCTATCAATGTTACATTACTTTTGATGAATAGTTGTAATAGATTTTTCGTTTATTATTTACAAATTATCAAGTTTATAAGTTAAGTTACTTATATATTTATATCTTATTTGATGTTTAAAATGTAATATTAAGACTTATACCTCGCACCTCAAGATTAATCTGTCTAAAAATACATAAGCGCATATACGGAAACTGGGCATATACGAAACTGGGCATATACGGAAATTGGGCATATACGGAAACTGGGCATATACGGAAGATGTGTGCATATACGAAAACTGGGCATATACGGAAGATGTGTGCATATACGGAAACTGGGCATATACGGAAGATGTGCGCATATACGGAAACTGGGCATATACGGGAGATGTGTGCATATACGGAAGATGTGCACATATACGAAAACTGTGCGCATATACGGAAACCCTTTTTTTTTTTCTTTCTTATATTTTTTATTATTAGTATTTGGTGTAATGGTATTTCTCACGTGTGATACACTTCTTCTTATTGGTGTTATTTAATGACAACAATGTTGGTGAAATCTAGTTCTGTCATCTACTCTCATAATCATGTTACAGTTATTAATGGTAAACAAAAATACATCCACACCTTATCATAGAATAAGTATTTGATGTAATGCATTAAAAGTATATTTTTATACATAATGGACTAAAAGTATTTTTTTTATATGGTATCATCATGATAATTTCATTGAAGTGATCCACAACTAAGATAAGATAGTCATTATCCCTATTAATGGTCAACAAACATCCAATAAATATATTAAAATTAATTCCCACGGTTTTCTCATTAATATAACTCCAAGAAATTTTCACAATTTTTAAATTATTGAATTAAATGTTATTCAGAGAAAACAATATTTGAAAAATGTGGTTACCATTTGTGTCATCTATGAAAATAAGAAATATATTTATAGTATGGTATTCTTCTCCACCCCAAAGTTTCCTAATATTTTATTTGTTTGAAATTTATTCACCAAGAATGTAAATTTAACATATAACTTGTAAATGAGAAAAAAAATCTAATTGATCATGGCTAGGGATGATATATTTTCCCAAATTTACCAGAAAGTGCATTGATCTCCATCCATATGAAGTGGTTCCTTGTGGAGGCAAATTAGCCATGAGAAACAAGCATGTACTTCATAGGTAATCAAACTTAGATACAAAGGAAAATCACACACTACTTTAACCACCCATGCTAGACCCCATTGACCATGTTTGATATTTTTGAGAATGGTGTTCCTCATGCAATAGTGGTAATATGTGAAATCTTGAAGTAGCACAAACAGAATTCAACTTTAACAAAATGTTTTTTTTTTCTAGGTTGTCTTATAGTTATTCATGTTTTGTTGTTATCATAAAAATCCATAGAATTTGTATATGCATATAAAGTATAGACACAATTAAGCTTATTTGAAAACATTTAAACCATAGTGTTAAATTGCAAAACCATCATCAATTCAATTGATAGTCACCATGATAGGAGATCAGTGTCATTATTTGTGCTTTCCTTTTGGTAATTAATCATGATGTTTAATTTATACTAACAAATAAGTGATTGACTTCACGTAACATTCATCATAATGCTATTCTATGTTTGTGGAATTTCAAGGTGCTTATTATCATTGTGAACAATAGTTTATTTCTTGAGTAAATATTGTAGTGAATGTTCACTACTTAAACCAATATATACATATGTTGGTGATGGATCTTGAACATTTAATTAATACCACCCATATGGCATGTTTATAAGAATCCATCTCAATCTCAAATGCTAGATGAATATCATGTGAGATGAGAATCATGGTAGTCTTATGAAATGACACATTTGGAAGAGCACCTCCTTGATAGAGGTCAATGTGGTTCTCAAACTTATAGGGTAGAAGACTTTGCCTATGTTTCCCTATGATAGAGTTTAGAAATAAATCAAGCCAATAATAAGAAAAAGAAGTCTCATTCAAAAGAAATTTAAATGTGCATTGTAAAACCTATTATATGGGGTGTTAAAAAAGTAGGAAAAAGAAAAAAAGGAAAAAGATATGAATAAAAATTAAAATTCATTTGGATAAACATTTTTAGAATAATAATTAGCACCATGTACCATTTCATTAGCTTGAAATGCATTTGTTTTGGAGATAGAAACCATATAAAATTCAAAACAGTTAACCATTTAAAGTAATTCACTAACCACTTAACTAACTTAGGGATACCAAATTTCCATATGTAATTTATTATAATGCATTAATTTTTTTTATAAAAAATAAAAAATAAAAAATGTTTCATGTGATACTCAATGTAAACTAGCTAATATACCATTTAAGAACATTGCTTGAATCATAAATATTTTGATAATAATCGATTTATATGATAAATATTTTTATATAGATAATGCAATTTTTTTCAAATAGAAATTTATTTTTAAATACATTTTCTTAAAATATTTCCAAAATAACCCATTTACTTAAATAATTTATTTTACAATTCAAAATACAAATAAAATAATACCTATATAAATATGAATAAAAAATATCATTACACTTTCAACTATTAAAATTGTTTGTATATAACCCATTTACTTAAATAATTTATTTTACAATTCAAAATACAAATAAAATAATACCTATATAAATATGAATAAAAAATATCATTACCCTTTCAACTATTAAAATTGTTTGTATATATACATAATACATTTCACAATACTGGCCATATAAAATTCAAAACAGTTAACCATTTAAAGTAATTCACTAACCACTTAACTAACTTAGGGATACCAAATTTCCATATGTATATTTATTATAATGCATTAATTTTTTTTATAAAAAATAAAAAATAAAAAATGTTTCATGTGATACTCAATGTAAACTAGCTAATATACCATTTAAGAACATTGCTTGAATCATAAATATTTTGATAATAATCGATTTATATGATAAATATTTTTATATAGATAATGTAATTTTTCTCAAATAGAAATTTATTTTTAAATACATTTTCTTAAAATATTTCCAAAATAACCCATTTACTTAAATAATTTATTTTACAATTGAAAATACAAATAAAATAATACCTATATAAATATGAATAAAAAATATCATTACCCTTTCAACTATTAAAATTGTTTGTATATATACATAATACATTTCACAACACTGGCCATATAAAATTCAAAACAGTTAACCATTTAAAGTAATTCACTAACCACTTAACTAACTTAGGGATACCAAATTTCCATATGTATCTTATTTATTATAATGCATTACATTTTTTTATAAAAAACAAAAAATGTTTCATGCTATACTCAATGTAAACTAGCTAATATACCATTTAAGAACATTGCTTGAATCATAAATATTTTGATAATAATCGATTTATATGATAAATATTTTTATATAGATAATGTAATTTTTTTCAAATAGAAATTTATTTTTAAATACATTTTCTTAAAATATTTCCAAAATAACCCATTTACTTATAGAATTTATTTTACAATTCAAAATAAAAATAAAATAATACCTATATAAATATGAATAAAAAATATCATTACCCTTTCAACTATTAAAATTGTTTGCATATAACCCATTTACTTATAGAATTTATTTTACAATTCAAAATAAAAATAAAATAATACCTATATAAATATGAATAAAAAATATCATTACCCTTTCAACTATTAAAATTGTTTGACTGATACCATGTTGAGTTTTCAGAATCCCCAACTAAACTTCAGTGGCATTATCATGGAAGCTAGATATATCAGTCAACAAAAACCAGTATCATGGAAGTCGGCATATAGATATATCAGTCAACAAAAACTCCTAAATGTCACCAGTGCGCGCTCACTGCAGCAATAGTAAAGCATATACAAAAATAAACCACAACCCTGCAGAAATACATAAATAAATTTACGTGATATTTAATCTATCTATATACTCGAACATATTATAGAATAACCACAGCCTCCACATTTGATTCAGTGTTTGTAACTTGAACACTGTAGCAAAGACAGACTCAGCTTGTGGGCAATTTAGGAGAACAAGCACTGGTCAGCCAGTTCTATGTTCTAGCAGGCTTGAACGATCGTCGAAGAGGTGATGTTTTGCAAAAGCACTCATAGCCAAATTTAGCAGAAGTTTAAAGTCTTCCAGCGTCCCTCCATCCCACAGCTGGCTCTCGTAAAAATATTTAGGCATAGCACCGCTTACTGATGAAAGATGGGCTGCCTAGTAGTAACGTAAGAGTGGATGCCTTAGAATTCGTTGGAGTCCACACAGAAGCTTCAACACCTTCTCATGAACAGCGTTAGAATTCATAACTGCTATTATCGTAAAAATGAGAAACCAGAGTGCCGAGTGCTTTAAAAAGACACGCAGATGCCGAAGAAACTTTCTGTGTAGATTATAAACAACATGTTCTCCTTACAGTAGCTGCTAAGAACATCGGTTGAGCGGGTAGATAAATTCAAATTCCAACATCGAATGAGCGGGTAAATAAATTCAAAATCAAATTTCAAATTAGCCTATCATTAATGCGTATATTGTATTGTGAGTGAATCGATGTGCATCCATGCATGCGATGGGCTTTCCGGGTTACGTGGACTATAGGATTAATGATGCTATAGTCCATGAAATAGCACTCGCCCTCAGGTCCAGGCCGGGCTTGTTGTTGGGGTATTTTCCCGGGGGAGTTGTCTATAATGCGACTTTTTGGAGATTCCGGTGACGGAATCCGGTGGAAGAAATGAGTTTAAATCTTGATTTTTAGCAGTTAAAATGGTTTTTTAACTGCATATTTGGATTCAGCGCCCTGAAAAACCCCTGGGATCCATTGATTGTGCAGAAAGTAGCTATCAAACTTGGGATTCCAATGAATTGCTGCGGGATTTTGACCGGGAAAATCCGCCAGAAAACCTTTCAAAAAGTCGCTTTATAGACTACTGCTTTTCCCGGGTAATCTTGAAGCTCTTTCCTACATATTCGCCAAGATATTATCTTATCTGGTTCCACGTGGTCTTTTGGCTCTTGGAAAGTCTTTACAATAGTATTTTAGGAATATTTTATGATTTGATTATACGTGAAACTCCAACCTGGTAAGTAAATATTACAAGAAATTAAGAATGAGAAATAAATGGAAATTTGGCTGGTTACATTCATTATGAATATGAAACCATTCAATAAGAATGTTGTGAATGAATTAAAACTTAATATATGATTTAGATGAATTATTAAAATTTAATATGTATTTTAAGTGAATATATTTTTAACAGTGACATTTAAATTTTATATTAAAAAATAAATTTGTTAAATTGAACAATTTTGTAATATATAAAAATTTGGTAGTAACATATTCTTGGCCTAATATAAGATTTCTTAGAGGTTTAAGCACTTCCGTTTAAAAAAAAGTTGGTATAAAAAAATTTAAAGAAATTATAAAATAAAGTTAGTGGAAGAATTTCTAATATATTTACTAAAAAAATATATATAGATCTCCTTGAATTACTAAATAACATTTTATAAAAAATAATATATATATACTATATTATATTGTATTAAGTATAAAATTATTTTTACATTAAAATTAATAAATTTTGTCATTAAAATTATTTGAATTTATGATTTTTTTATACTGTATTATATTGTATAAGTATAAAATTTTATTTAACATTAAAATTTAATAAATTTTGTCATTAAAAATTATTTGAATTTATGATTTTTAATTTATGATTTTTTAATTAAATTTGAATGGTATTTTTCACATTAAAGTCAACCATGCTTCTAATGCGTCCAAATTGTTCTCTTTTTAATTTTGCAAAGTATGAGGGACTTAACTACTAAGTGAGATTGAGATTGAATGCCAAATAGAGCAACATATTATGAGTATTCTATATTTTCCACGTTGGCTACCACTATTCCCCATTATTTAGTCCTTATTAGATAATCTATGAATTTACATGTGGCATTTTATGTCTTCTTTCATCTCTCTTAGAATATGAATTTAAGCTCCCAATTGAGCTACAAGCTTTACAGCTCCTAAAAAATAATTTGTAACATATTCTCCCATACAAAATATCAAACACTCTAAAGCACTCTAATGCAAAATTGACTTAGTAACATCTCATTATGCCTGCAGAAGACCTCTCTTAATGTTCCACATGTGCCTTCAAATATCAACTAGCACACACATTACGCAACATCTATCCCTAAACTACGCCATAATCACTAGAGAAGATGCAACAATGTCTCCTTTCACTACTTAGATTGCTAGAACATACCCCATCCATGTACAATGAAATATAGTGCACCCTAACCAATTTATAGACCTAAATAATCACAACCATCCCACACTATACTAGAGAGCCTCGTGCTAAAATTTGCATTAACTCCACTATCGACAAAATGAAACATGTGAGGGTAGGAACTAAAGGGAGCTTTAATTCCCAATCCTTTGCACCAATCAAATGTGTTCATGTGTCAAGCTCTACCAAACTAAATTAATCCCTATTGAATTCATGTGAGGGGTGATAATATCAAAGCACCCCATATTATACTTACCCAAGCTTCTTCTAACGATGTCTTGAATTTAGTGAATTAATATTTGAAAAAAAACATTTCTAGGGATAGAACAGGGCTAAAGGATAAAAACAATGATGGATGAATCTCCTACTATTGTGGTCTCTTAATTGTATTATCCTCGCTAGATTTATCTCTTAAAAAACTACTAGATTTATCTCTTAAAAAACCACTTAGAGGTTTTGATTAATTATTAGAAGTCCCTTCAAATCCCAAGGAAAAGCTATTTTCATGTTTTCCTCCAACATGAGAATCAAAAATAAATGGGGAATTAGTTTCAATAACCAATTTTTATTAGCCAAAAATGTTGTTTCTCTCCTCAATTTGTGGAGGCCATTATAGTTGTATTTATTGGTTCTCGCTGATTTCAACTCATGCTTTTATATCATTTTTAATCTAATAACTCTTGGAAAATTAGGTTGGATTAGTGTTACAAAAATTTTATAAATTATATTATTAATACAATGAGAAAGAGATGTGGTTTTGAGCTGGTTGGTTTTTTTGTTAAAAGTTTTTAGGGTAAATATTTATGTATATTGTATATGGTGTTATATTATTTATTTCTATTTTAAAATTATGTTGCTATTATTTTTCTTGAATAAGTTTATTAAACTCCTAAAAATAAATGGATAATTAGTTTTAATAATCTTAAGTATTGATTTGAACAAGAAAGTGGATAAATGAGTCATGGTTTCTATTCATAATAAAAATGCGTTGATTAAGACATTTGTTAGGGTAATTGAAACCAGAGAACCATTTTCTTCCAATGTTCCTTGGTGGTGTACATGGTGAATTTTTATGTTTAAGTAAATATTTGCATAGTCAATTAGAGAATCAATCAATGTTGAACATGAGTAAAACCAAAATTGACATTTAACTTTAAATAATGTAAAAGTCAATTGATGACACTCATAAAATAAGTAAAACCAAAATTGACATTTAACTTTAAATAATGTAAAAGTCAATTGATGACACTCATAAAATATCTCACCACAGATATATTAAAAATGGTTAAAATCAAACCATTGTCTAACTTTGGATCATCCCAATTCTCTTATTAAAACCTGAATATATAATGTGTTAAAAAGTTTGTTATTAAGATAATTTTAATATCATAATTCATAAGATAGAGGACTTGGAGAAAATTGCACATATTATACATCAAACAAAATGGATTGTTTATTTCCATAGTAACACTAGTACCGCTCCCAGGCATTGGAGAGCACGTACCCCACGCTCCCACACTCCTAGGAGCTTGGGAACTGGTAGGAAACAATTGTTGGGAGCTTCAATGGGTACTTTGGAGCTTCTCGAGAGCTTCACTACAACATATTTTGACATTTCAGGTACCTATTTTGAGCAAATTTTCACTTTTTAAGTAGTTATTTTGAGCAGAGAAGGTCCCATTTGTTTATTTTCTAAGTGATACATGTCATGTCAAGGAGATGGACTGCCTAGGCTTTGTGAAGCGATAGAGACGTGGAGATGTAGCAAATTTTTCAACAAAATATAGACAGTTGCTAGTCATTCCTTGGCAACTTCTGTTGCAAATCTTGAAGTTCAACAATTGCAAATAAGTCTACTTTCTTGAAGTCTATCTTGAAGCTTTAATGATAAGATTCAACAAATTACAGTGATGGTCAGAAAGAGAAAGAGTAATGTGTTAGTCAATTTCATTTTATAAATTTCTGAACTTGAATTTCAAGGTTGAATATAATATAGTGTTTTATGAAATCACATAAAACCATGTGTGACACATACTAACTCATCGAGAAAAATTGGATAGGCTTGATCAATAATGAATATACATCAAAACGCCTCTTTATTCACATTACCCAAGTACAAACAGTGAAGTGTATGCGACTACGACCTGAAAGTGTCATTTTACAACAACAAAGGTGTTGTGACCTTGAAATGCATATAAGGATGTTATAATCAATGCAACAACACTTGACAACATTCAAGAACACTTGAGACATATCAAAAAACACAAAACGACACTTAACGACCAAGGAAACATTTTATACAACAATAGGGTAGGCTCCAAAATGCCAATGATGAAACTTTGGAGGGTGTTGTAGCAACGACAACACATCTATAAAAAAAAAAAATCATCAAAGAAGAATGTATTAGAAAGGTGTGGAAGGAAGAAAAGTGATGCCCCTCCCATCAATCTTATTGGGAAACTCGCTGAGCTAATTCTTGGGCGAGTACTCATCACTAAGTATTTGGACCTTGGAAGTCCACTAGTAGATGTGCATATAAACAATATTGTATTTCCAAACACTCTTCTTGAACTAGGAGCTACAATCAATGTCATGACTAGAGAAGTTATGTTTAAAATTAACCTCTGAGAATCCTCGAGAAAGACCACTATTGTGTTGTAGCTTGTTAACATATTCACAGTAGAGCCAGAAGGCATAATAAAATATGTAATGGTCTCCATAGACTACTGGGAGTATCCCATAGAATTCCTTTTCCTCCAGCCTAAAACCAAGCTCAATGGTTATCCACTCATTCTTGGGAGACCTTGGTTGGCTACTTTTGATGCATATATTATTTGTAGGGATGGAAACATGACCATTACTAAAGGGAAATCTTGAAAATAGCTTGTACTATATCCCCTAGCTCTACCTCTTGTTGAAGATGATTTTTCTACATGGGTGAAAGAAGAAGAACAGGATTTTGGCCTCTCATCACCCTATCCTATATGTATAATAAAAGCCACACCCAACAACAAGCAAGTTAATGAAGATGATTGATTGAAATCAATATCCTATTAATAGCTTGGAAATATGTGGGAAAATAGATTTAAGATGTGAGACCACATAATATAATAGCTTGACGAATATGTGGGAAAATAGATTGAAGATTACATTGGAAAATAGCCCAACAACGAACCTGGGCCTGAGCCTAAAGAAGAGCTTGGGCTCAGCCTGAGGAATGGCTTGGGCAGAAGCTCAAAAGAGAAACTCCACATATCACTTACGCTAGGTGAACAATTTACCTCACTAGTGTGTTGATAGTCTCCTCAACAAGTCTATACATTTGGTCCTTTTCTTCAAGTCTAATTGATCCAATTATGAAGGGTGACATACAAGCAAAGGAATTGTTCTTATAGGGCGACGTATAAATATTTTCCCTTTCGTCACACTCAAATATCCTTTATCCTTGATGGCAGGCAATGCTTTTTAGTATGATCCACAGCATGAGTTTTTGTCCTTTCAATCTACTTACCCTTTCCATGAAGGGTTAAATAGATCGCTTTTCCTTCTCAAATTGATATCTCTTATCATTGGCATTCATGATTGCCAGCAAGAAAAGTCATGCCTATCCTTTTCGAGCCACTCATTATATCTTTCTATCTAGTCAAGCTCCTAGGAAATCTGGGATGCATCTTAAAACTATACATGACTCGATCTAGCGGGTTGAGCTTCACTTGTTACACCATTACCAATTATAGATTTAATATCTCAAGGAAACACAATAAAAAAATGAATTTCATATAGTCATTATTATCTTCATTGCAAATCCTAGTTTTGTGAGTATTTTGAAATCTTAAAGATAAGAACAAGGTCAAATGTTGAAATCCTCATTTCTTGATTTAACATGTAACACATTTCCTTCTCCAATACCCATTCCTTCATTCATATAACATGTAAGACATTTTTTAAAAATTTTGAGTTAGAATGTTGATTTTTGTTCATTATACAAATTTAATAATTTTTTATAAGTTCGACAACGGTAAGGCTACATCATGGTCATGTCCAAGAATAACACTCAAATAAAACAGAAAATTGAATTGATGACTTAACATCAAAAAGTGTTTTAACAACACACCTGATCATCGTCTATCCAAAATCCTGTAAACTATACAAATTTAATAATAAATAATATGTATTTTTATTTTTTCAAAATTATAAATTCAAATGAGAGATTATAAATTAATTAATAAATAATATGTATTTTTTATTTTTTCAAAATTATAAATTCAAATGAGAGATTATAAATTAATTAAAGGTAATAGTTTTTATTTTAAAAACCATATTACTACATTTTAAAGGAGTTGTCTATAATGCGACTTTTTGGAGATTCCGTTGACGAAATCCGGCTGAGGAAATTGAGGTTAAATCTTGATTTGTTGAAGTTAAAATGGTTTTTTAACTGCATATTTGGATTCAGCACCCTGAGAAACCCATAGGACGCTTTGATTGTGCAGAAACTAGCTA
Source organism: Pinus taeda (assembly GCA_000404065.3). NCBI lineage: Eukaryota > Viridiplantae > Streptophyta > Pinopsida > Pinales > Pinaceae > Pinus > Pinus taeda. Next base: position 28,644 of record APFE031714582.1, read on the forward strand.
TCAAACTTGCGATTCCAATAAATTGCTGCCGGATTTTGACCGTAAAAACCCACCGGAAAGGCTTCCAAAAAGTCTCATTATAGACAACTGCCATTTTAAAATATATAAAACAACAAACCAACAAAAAGTCAAATCGTAAAACGCGCCCACCACTTTTCATGAAGCCCACCATAATATTTATTAAATATCATAAAGTGGGAGCAGGTCGGCAGAGGGGTACATTAGTGTTTTATAAACCATAAGGGGTGGGGGCGTGATTTTATTGGGAGGTTGCCCTTGCAAATCGAGTGGCTTCTACATCACAGCCCCCGCACTTAAATTTTGGTAGGCAGGACCTCTTGATGTGATTTTTTACGACAATGATTTTTAAATATTTGCACAAATTAATTACTTAATCATTTAATTAGAGGTTAATACAAATAATTTAAACAATTTGTAAAACAATAATTTTTATTATTTTAATAAAACATAAATTAATTAATTAACATAATTAAAAATAAAACATAAATTAATTAATTAAAATAAAATACGCAAATTGGTAATAAATATATATTAATTAATTAATATAATTAAAAATAAACATTAATTAATTAATTAACAATAATTAAAATAAAATATACAAATTTGTAATAAATACAAATTAAATAAATAAAATATATAGAAATAAAATTTTATATTAAAATATTAATAAAATTTGGGTTCCTCATAAAATATATTTGGCTTTTAAAGTTTATTGGTGGATCAAAGGAAATTTGATATATTTTATTATTATTGGACAACAATATTTTTTTGGTGTAGAAATTTCTTCAATATTTTCATCATCAATCTATTCATAGTGTTCAGTTGCACAGTTGAAGGCATCATTTCATCAACATAAATAAAAGAGCTTAAAACGAGAAGAAGGGAAAGGAGTAGAGAGGAAGGAGTTTATATTTTGGGCACAAGGAAACTTGTATCCCATGAACAATATTTCTCGAATTTCAATCAAGAGATTCTTCTTTATGCTATTGGAAGTTATTGTTCATATGTTTTATTTTTCTTATATGTTATGCATCTTTGATTCATCTGTGTAGATTTAAAGTTATATGGATGCTTTAACAGGCTAAATTGATGATCAATTTCCCTTATGTCACATGGTAATGTTATATTCTACACAGAGAACACAGAGACTTATGATACTATCATCTTGTTTTTATAATACCTCTAGTTAAAAGAAAGATTATTGCCCTGCATTACATACAACCAAGATTTGTTGTATCTTTGAACCATAGGAATATTATTCTTGTGTGTTTTCTTCATTAGAATATATTAAATTATTTATTGAATGTAATACATTTGTTAAAATTTCTTCTAATTTCTTCATCAAAACATAAACTAGTTCAATCGTAAGTATTTGCCTTGTGCAGAAGGTAGCCTCTTGATTGTATATTTGAGTATATATTGTTTCATAGTTCATTGCACAAGAATGAGAACATAATTGAACCTTTGTTTAAGTTCTTTAGATATTTTGGTATGATTGACTCCATGCCCAATGGATAGGCTTTAGATTAATGAGATTTACAGACTTTTATCTTAATATATTTCCAACTCTCTTCAAATCCTTTCATCTGATTTGGGATCTTCCCTTTGCGCATAATAAGCTATTGTGGTGACAATGAACAACAAACTTTATTCAAGTATTGAGGGAGCCCCCTCTGACCCAAGGGCTAGGTTGACGTCAAAAGTAGGTATAGTTCCTAGACAACTAGGAAACTATCTCAAGGAGTTATAACACATTTTCATTGTTGTCGGGGAGCGAAGATTCAAAATACTTTCCTTGAGGCATGACAATGATCAAATCTTATTTTCAAGGTGGCAAAGATCAGATATAGGCTATGGATTTTCACCGGGTGGCTCTGAAGTTTTGAAGACTTTGATGGACAATGAACCCTGCTCATAAAGAAATGGAGAACTCTTGCAAAAATAATCAGCCATAGATGATGACTTTGTTTCAACAAATTTTAGTTCTACTATTTGGTCCATTGCCAATTCTTCCTATAAATTTGAAAAATATTTTCTTCTACTTTGTATAAAGAAAGAATGATATATTCAAAACTTCACTTTATTTACTAGAAAAAGAAAGCTCAATTTATTCTTACACTCCTCAGTTAGAAAAATCCTCTTTCTTTATGCCCTTTTAAAATAATGATGAGTCTCCTCCAAGTTCTCTTGAACAAGAGACTTTTATTTCAGCTCCTAAAGTCAGTGGTACACCTTGTGGCTAGCCTACAAGCATTAATCCATGGGTTCTTAAAAGATATGGGCCTCTTAAACTGTCATCTATCCTTCATGGGATGTCTTCTAAGTATCTCAAGTATCTTCCTAGGTTTAATGGAGAAGATATTATTTCAGCAGTGCAACATAGGATTGTTTTCCAATACTTTATACTCATTTGAAATTCAACATGATGACATCTTCATGAGGCTATTCACATAGTCATTATAGGGACAAGTTAGAAAATGGTTCAAAGAATTACCAACGAGTTTTATTAGTTCTTGGGTGGACTTTCACAATATTTTCTTAAGAAAATGGGATGAAAAGAAATTATATGATTATTACCTTTCTGAGTTTTGTGATATGAAAATAAGGAAAGGTGAAAATATAACTATATTCAATAGGAGATTTGAAAGAATTTATAATGATAAATAAAACCTTCTGAACTTGTTGCTAGATTATATTAATTACAATAACTCATCAGCCTAAATTTTCATTTTATCTCATAAAGAGGAAAGCTCCAAGCTTAGAATATGTGTTTATTGATGTTGAGTAAATAGAAAACAATTTTTGGTCTTCTGGTAAACTAGTTGATTGCATAGAAGGAGAGGTGTTAATTTTAAATGAGTAGCAATTTGAAGAAAAGTCAGATGTATATCCTTTTGCAATTCAAAATTTTGGAACTCAACCAATGCCTTGCAATTTCAGAGGAAGGGGGATGGAAGATGTTCATATTCAAAACGAAAAACTCCCATTCCTTTACAACTGAAATTTATTTAATTATTGATGATTGCTTTACAGATTTTATTGTTGATTTTTATGATGGAACTTATATAAATATTCTTGATGGTGGAGAAGGTAATAATCATAATGAAGGATTTGAGCTGAAATAAAATTATTTTGGATTTACTCTCAAGGAGAGATAATGTTTTCTTCCCAACCTATTGATCAAAATCAAGATTGTGTTGTTGAAGAACGTGTAGATCTGCTTCAAGATAACATTGTTGAAGACCAATTCAAAAACTCTCCTATGAACTAAATGTTGCCGCCTATTTTCTTAGATAATTTTCCTCTTTTGAATAATTTTAGAAACTGGATTGTTCATAAAAACCAAATTCAAAATTGTTGGGTTGTGTTATATTCTTTCCACATAGTTAACAGGGGGTTTGAGGGGTACCCATAACCCCACTTTATGGGGTCCGGGGCAGTGCCCCGGAAAATTTTGGTTTTGGACCCTATGTTAGGTTGGGCGGACCCACCTATGGTTTTGTGCATGATTTTCGCACATGTTTTTTGGACGCGATGGTTTTCGGTCCATGGGTTTGGACGCGATGGTTTTCGGTCCATGGTATTGGATGCTTCGGCATGTATAAATATATATTGTAACATTGAAAGGAATATAATGAAAAATCAAGCTAGTAGTCTCGGTTTTGAGATCGAGTGGGAAATCTCTGTGTATATGTGTTTATGCATTATGCTCTCGCATTTTTATTTTTTCCTGTGATTTAGAATTCGTATGCAGGTAATTTCTGTACGGGGCTAAAAACTACATTTGGTATCAGAGTTGTTTTGGCTTTTGTTCTTTTGGATTCAACACTAGAAGTTAACTTCAGACGATTAGATTGATTTATGTAAATGTAACGTTCTCGTTGTTGGAGGGAGGTATTGTCGCGTTAACATCTAATTAATTAAAATACAGTGAGCTATGTAAATACATTTAATTTATCATTCATCTCATGCATTTTATGTCTGGTCAGAGAAATATTATGTTCACAAGTCATACGAATAACAATCATAGGAAGTCAAATCAATAATTGGTTTCCTAGTGTTGGAAATGATAATCTTAACCACTGCCTTCAATACATTGATAAACACCATGCTTGCCCAGTCAATTCTTACACGGTTACGATATTGTTTATATGCGAAATGATTGAAGTCAGAGTAGAAGTACAACGTTGACTATTCCGCAACACAACAGAGAAGTTAAGGCACTTAATGAAGTTTAGTAAATAAGTATGGGAAAGCATTCGCTCCACAAGTGTTGCCCACACTCTACAACACTTGCAAGTTCAGAAAACCAATTATTATTTGCTCTGTGATGTATTAATGTCAAATTTGTATGTGTAGATAAATATGAATGTAAAAGTCATTTGCATAGTTGGGCAAGTTAGAGAGCGAGAGTCTGTGAGGTAGTGAGGAGAAAATTGTGGAGGAATTCTACAATCTTATTTTGGAGATCAATTCTACAATCTTATTTTGCATAATAAGATTAATCAATTCTACAAAATTTTATTGAGTTTATTAATTAATAGTTACTTTAAATTATTAATGTAACCATAATACATTTCTCAAAAAAAAAAATATTCATAATAATTAGTAGACGAGCCATTAAATTAATAATTAATAAACTTCAACTAAAATAATTATTAACGGATCTAACAATAATAAAATTAAAATAAAATATATAAATTACAACTTAATTGTGTTATAACATTATCATAGTTGTCGCTTGTCATCCATTCCCATTCTCACCCTAGCCCTATTTATTACCCTATTGGGTTTTGACTTATTCTCTCATGGATCTAATCCTGATGATGAGCCACGGAAGTTGGTTCGAAACGTCAATTACAACAATATGACTGCGATGACTCCGGAAGATAACACCACACATGTTGTTTCTTTTTCATTCTCTATCGATGAAACTTATGTTGGTTGAGCCTTATCTTCCATCTTTAATCTGTAAATTGTCATGGATATTCCATTGGAACGATTCATCATAATCGATTTAATAAAATACTAAAATCTTTATGTTGAAGGTTAATTCCTTTGGAGTTCAAATTTTTTGAATACTAGTTTTTCTCTTATATGTATGAAATAATTTAAATGGAAAAATAGAGAACAAAAAAATACTTACTCACCATCTACAAATAAACACAAGATCTACCTTGGGAAACTCATTATGGGAGAAAACCTAACTAGAAGGTGAGATAAGTCTACTATCTTTTCTCTAGTATGGAAAGGTGCAAATACAAAGAAAGAGGTACTCTATGTGGAGTAACCTGAGAAATTGATTCATATAGGATAATTATATTATTTTTCACCTATCTCGATGCTTTTAGAGTGGAATAATGTTGGAGGAATTAGCATGCAAGAGCAACTTTAGTGGCATGACCCAATTTGAAGAATTTGGTTCTGAAGCCTTCCAAAGTCATTTTGAGGCCTTAAATGACATTTTTTGGAGGTAAGACATTCTTGCATAAGTTTCGGTCCCTATGACACTATTTTCGACTCAAATACCTTTCCAATGGTGCAAGAATTGCATCAATCAGTTTTCCTATAGAAAAGCTATGCCTCCCAAAAGTTGACCTATAATACTTGACCACCATGGTTCGAGAGGATGACATGCCATCCCCCATTACTCATGTAAAAGGGACTATCCATGTGGTGACTTGGAAGAAGACTTTATAAGGGTCAAATGTGTAACTCTAAATGAGATTTGGAGTCAAACTCAACTCCTAGTTGGCTATCAAGCTATGTTACAATTGGGCCACTAGGAGGAAAAGGGGTTCCATTCATTTTCAATTGTATCTTGTTCCATAGTAGAGCAGAACAATTGGGAGTAGACATGAGAGAGAAAAACGTATGGAGTTAGCATTCTATAGTAGCCTATCAGGCCACAAGTTTAATATAACTTCCTAAATAGTGTCTTCTACTTTCTATTTGCATTATTACCATTCCAAAAAAAAAAAGGAGCAAAGCAACCTCACCTTCCAGTTGAGTTTTCTTTCATAAGGGTGTCCTGGAGCATATCTTGTGCTCATTGTGTTTATGTCTGCTTGTATTTTATCATTCTCTAATTTTCGCATTTTTATTTATACATGCATAAGCAGAAAATAACAATTAGTAAATCTGGAATCTAAAGAAATTAACCCTCATGGTATAGATTTGCTATTTGTATCATATCTATTGTGACAAATTGTCTAATGGAATATCCATACCATTTTACGAAGAAAAAAAAATTGTAGCATGTAAGGCTAATACAAAATCTTAGACCCATATGTTTTTCTCTCTAACTTACCACTCCTAGTTGCTCTACTCAACTATGAACAAATACAATGGCATAGAATGGAACCCTCACTCTTCCTAATGCCCTGGTAATTAATGTGACCCAATAGCCGACTAGAGGCAAGTTTTCAACTTCCTCAACCCTTAATCAGAGTTATGATTTTGAACTTTTTAGAATCTTCTTGAAAGTCTACGTGTGACTAGATCCACATGTGCGAGTAATGGGGATTAATGTGGCATCCACTCGTAGCATGGTAGCCAACAAAGTAGGTCAACTTCCAAGAAGAAAAACATCCTCATATGAGCTTTGATTGAAACAAATTTCACACCATTAAAAGTGAAGATCTTCATGTCTAGATCAATATCAAGAAAAAGTTCATAGGTTTCAAACCTAATTTTTTTTGGTTAAATTCCTAATTAAAATCAATAACTAGCCATTAAAAACAAATATATTTATCCTAAAGAAGTGAAAAGACATAAAGGATATAGATAATATTATGTTATAAACAATATAAAATATTATACTTTTCTGTGTGGATGTGATAAGTAACGACTTCAAGGTTAGAAGACCTGAAGTGCTTCCACTCAACAAAATCAAATCTAATGTGTGATCCGATCAAATTGATCAAGGTGGTTCCAGTCAACACCATCAAATCTATGTATTGAGATTATACTGCTTTCACTCAACACAAAATATTTAAATCTGGATGAAGATACAGATATCGAATTAAATTGCTTAATTTAATCTCCTCATCACATTTTGGAGTATGGTTTTTCATCTTTATGTCATTTTCTTGTATGGGCTATCCTGCACCAACCCCATATTTGATGCCATATGCAAATATTCAAAATCTTTGCGCACCGCACCTGGGACAGAGATCTTTATGAAATGAGCATCTGGACAACAATTCATTCAGTCCTATCCAAATGGATTGGTATTTTCAATAATGACAAAGAACAAGTTGGTCTGTGCCATGCTCTCGGCTGCAGGAGGACACCCACCATGTGCAATATTTCAGATTAGCACGGCACCTTCTGTCGCAATTGTGGCAGCCGTAGCCATTGAATAAACATCACCACAGTTTCAAGATGATCCAATATATTCCAATTGATAGCGCTTGCAATACACTAGAACAGCTGTTTATAGTGCCACTATAGTAGTAGTTTTAGCAATTGTTCTTGCAGTCTAAGTGGTTTCCAGTAGCAAGAAATCCCTATTGAAGCTGCAAGTAAAACTTTATGAACTTGCAGAAACAATAGGAGATTGGGTTTTGGTTATTTTTATTGGGTATCAGCAATCTAGAATCTCTGAGCTTCTGTATTGTAGTTCTTTGAATATTTCTTTTTCTCTATGGATTCTTTGATTAAATATGTGGATCTCCTTATGTTCTCAATCCTATGGTGGGTTATTATTATCTCAGCAGCCCATGAGCAGTCCATGGAATTGGGTCCACCAAGCAATGTTTCAAAGCATCTGTTTTTTCCTGATTTCAAACCCCACAGCAAGAAATACCATGACATCAAGCTTCTGGGCAGTGCAAGTTTGGCAGAAGATTTGGGAATCATACAGATCCCAGCTCCGCCCTCTGATCCAGAAGCCAACATCTCATTTCAAGCAGGTAGGGCAATTTACTCGTCTCCGATCCGCCTCCTGGATCCGAAGACTGGTACACCTGCATCGTTCCACACTACTTTCTCGTTCCAGATAGACAGCACTGTATCAGCGAGAACAGGCTTGGATGCGAATGGCCATGGAGGGAGTGGCCTCACCTTCATTCTTGTGCCTGATGAAGTAACTGTGGGCAGACCAGGACCATGGCTTGGGATGCTGAATGATGCATGTGAAGATGACTACAAGGCCTTTGCAGTGGAGTTTGATACATACAAAAATGAAAAATTCGGTGACCCCAACGATAATCATGTAGGAATCAATCTGGGCAGCATAATTTCTAATACAACTATTGATGCTGCAGATGCAGGGGTTTCATTCAAGAATGGGACGTTGGTCAGGGTATGGATTAATTATGATGGGAACAGAAGGTGGATTGATCTGAGACTTGGCAGAGAGAAAGATGATAAACCATCCAAGGCCATCTATGCCGCTCCTCTGGATCTCTCAAGTTTTCTCAAGGAGTACATGTTTGTAGGGTTTTCTGCTTCAACAGGACATTTTACACAGATACACAACATTATGTCCTGGAATTTCTCATCCACAAGTCAGGCCTACCTCCGCATGCCCACTGAAGCCACCTGTGAAAGAAAGCTATTTCTGTTGGGGAGGAGTCACAGAGAGCCTCCTAGTGTCTTTCTGATCTTCATAGCAGTTGTGGTCCTATGTTTGATTGTTCTGTTCAATCTGTACTGTAACCGAAAGCGGCAAGAGAATCCCAAATTTGCAACTGCAGCATTGGTGGGAAAGAAGCACAGACCTAGACCTCCCCATAAGCCAGGGCAGTTCTCCATGTCTGAGCTCTCTTTAGCCACAAGATCATTCAGTGAGGGAGAGATATTGGGATGTGGAGAAAGGGGTTTATTCTTCAAGGGCACCTTGCAGAATAGCTCTTCAGTTGCAATCAAAAGGTTTTCCCCTCACTTGATTCTCCATGCAGGTTTTGATAAAAGGAAAATGCTCAAGGAAATCAGGGTTTTGAGTAGAGTAAGGCATCCTAATTTGGTACCCCTCAGAGGATGGTGCAATGAGAAAAAAGAACTGCTTTTGATCTATGAATACATGCCTAATGGGAGCCTTGATAAATGGCTGTTTGCCAGAGGGGTTCTTCCATGGCCAAGGAGATTTAGGGTGGTGAAGGATATTGCTGAGGCTCTTCGTTTTTTGCACAGCGGGTGGGAAAAGAGCCTGTTGCATAAGAATGTCAAGATCAGCAATGTGCTCCTTGATGTCACATTCAGAGCTGTTTTAGGAGATTTTGGTCTCATTTATCCATATATGAGTCATCAGGACAGAAGCCTGAGTACCAAGAGCTTGGTTACTGCTTCAGATGGAATAGATCACGATCAACTTCTTAGGCCTCCAGAAAGCATTCATGTAGAGATACCCAATAAGAAAATAGATGTGTTTGGATTTGGAGTGATGGTGTTGGAGATTTTATCAGGAAGGAGGTCTCTAGATCAAAATCTTCCAGAGCAGGAAGTTGATATTGTGCAATGGGCATGGAGTCTGCAAGAGAACGACAAGCTGATCAAAATAGTTGACAAAAGATTAGAAATGAAGTACACTCCGGAGCAGGCATTTTGCTTGTCAGTCATAGGCCTTCTCTGTACTCTGAGTGATCCCAGTTCCAGGCCTTCAATGGAGGAAATTGTTTCATATATCAATGGGGAGAAGTCACTGCCACTCTTGCCTTCTAACAGACCTACTACATATTTCCCCTATCCCAGCACAACAGAACTCTGCAACCTCAATTCCTGCTCATCTAATATAAAGATCGATCTCCTTGGCGGCAGCAGCAGCAGCAACAAGTAGTTATGCATAAGTGCCTGGTGTGCATCCTCCATTTTCCAATGTATGTAACTCTTCTTCCTCCCCATCTCCATTCAATTCATTGGTAATTTTAGTTCGGGTGTGTGAATGCCTCATTTTCCTGCAAGCTATGTCATTTCTAAGTTCATTTTAGGTTATTGAATGGTTCAGTTTCCTTCCAGTCTGTAACAGCCATGGAGATGTGTTCATATAACATTCTTCATCATTATTGCGCTGTACTGTTTATTCCTCTGATCCAGATAAAATCGGGACCATCTTCATCATATCTAGCCCACATGAATTTCATCAATACCACCCACCTACCCACCATTCATGTTTCGTACGTCGTGGAATAATAGCTCAGTGATAGCAGCAACAGCTTCTCTTTCTCTGGAATAAATTTTTGAATATATTTTTACGACTCATACGAAACCAAAGTGTCTACTAGCAGATTATTTTTCAAAGAGATCCCTCTTGATTTTGGAATGGTTTTTATTGATTTTTATTTTACTGTCAACATCCCTCACAATTTCAATCGGCTTAGAACAATTCTATTCCTTCTTTCTAACCACACCAATTCCGTAAAAAAATAAATGGTTTGTATTACTTTTAAATTAGGTTTTCAATTTATTCATCCCTCACAAATTCAATCGGCTTAGAACAATTCTATTCCTTCTTTCTAACCACACCAATTCCGTAAAAAAATAAATGGTTTGTATTACTTTTAAATTAGGTTTTCAATTTATTCATGGTTAACCATGTTTATGGGGAGATGGCATTTGATATTGGTATTGATTAGATTGTGTAACTGTAAATTTTTGTTTTGCTCAAAGACTCTTTAAAGCATAGTATAAGATAGATGTTGTCATAAAATATTATGTTATTTTATTTTATTTTTAATATTTTTAAATATATATTTATTAAATAATGAAAATAAAGATTATAAAGTAGATGTTGTCACGTAACATTATATTAAAAAATTTAAGTATAAGATAATTAAAATGAAAAATAAAGAATATGAGAAAAGTTGTTATTACATTAAAAATAAATAAAAACTAATGAAAAATAAAGAATAATATTGAATATACTAAAAGTATATATATACAATTATATTATCAATCGCAAAAGAAAATTAAGTGTGGACAAAATTCAAGAAAACAAAAAGAATATAAGGTTCTTTTAGTGAAAGAGTATTGTTACAAAAGTTAAGGTGTGTTTCATCTTCAAAAATTCTTAATCTATATTTGTAATCTATAAAAATGAAATGAGATTATTTATCTGTAAATTTTGTCTTGCTTTACATTGGGACACAATAAATCTTACCAATACCTCATTCTTCATGCTACTTAGGTTAGGTTTTTTTTGGAATGTAAAAAACGATATAAGATTATTTGACAAAACCATATAATATTTTTTGTCAACTCTTATTACATGTAAAATGTTACGTGAGATTGGAATACTTACCAAACTAAAATGACTAACTCCTATTATACATGTAAAATGTTGTATGAGGTTGAAATACTTACATGGTTGCGTGATAAAATTAAGTTGGCGTGAGATAAATTTTATCAAAATAAAAAATAATTATTATACCATAGTTAAAAACATTTTTGTGTGAGTTAAATTTTCTCAAAGTAAAAAACGATAAGTATTTATCATATATAAACCAGTATAGATCTATCTTAAATCTTGATTTATTAACCGTTTAGAGGGATCAAATCTCTCAAGGTGCAAATCTCTTTTACAAAATTTGAGGAAAGTTTTGCACCTCGAGAGATTTAATCCCTCTAGACGCTTAATAGATCTAAAGTTAAGATAGATCTATGTCAATTTAAAGAAATAGGTAAATTTTATCAATAACTAATTTAACTATAATATTAATTAAATTAAAATATATATATTTTAAATTATAAATGAATAATTTAAAAATATAAATATAATATTTATATAATAAATGAAAATTTATATATTTCATGTTTAATTTTATTATTAATCAAATATAAATGGTACTTTTAAAGATTTTGTTATTAATTAAGGATATATTTTAATTTTCAATATTTTCGAAATTATTTAATTTATTTTATTTATATATATATATAAATAAATAATGTATGTTATTTAAAAAATATTAAATAACTAACCGGATGCGGGTGATTCCACTGAACATTAATACGCATGCCATGAAGCCACGCGCAGGCAGCTGGGGGCAGGTGGCAAAGAATGAATTTCGAATGGGTTTAAGCGCCGAGGTGACGGGTATTGAAAGCAATTTAATGCGGGTGCAGGGAACAGGTACGCAGGCGGAGGAGGGAAGAGGAATAAACCAGGGAAGAATGAAGAACGGTCGAGTGTATTCCGATGGTGCAGAGGCGAGCAGATTGTTAGAGGGTGGTGCAGTTGATGGTTGGCTTTTGCCTAAGCTTACCAACAGAGGCGATTCTTGGTGGTTCGCTCTACCAAAAAGGGTGACGCGTCCTCAGGTGAAGCCTCCCTGGTTCAGCAGTTGTGGGTTGAAGGTAAGCGCAAGGCTCTCCCCTCCTGCTTCGATAGATACACTTCCGTCTGAGATAAAGGCTTGGGGGCGAAATGGGTTAACAATTGAGTTATTTCTGAAGGATTTGGGGAGGAATTTGGCAGTGGGAAGACTCAGAGCAGGGGTCTGCATTGCCACTAGCGAGAATTCTGTCAATTCTCAGTACACGAGTCTTCCTTCGCTGTGGGGGAGTTGTACCAGCACGCCGACTATACTGAAGATGGCGCCCCGACTCAAAGCGACTCCAAGAAGGGACCGAAATGCAGGCCACAGGGGAGGGACGGGGGGCAGGGGCAAGTCGCCTCCACGGAGAATTTCACCGATAGCTATGGCTTATCCCTCCACCCAAGCCTCTGAAGAATCGGAATCCTCGCTCAACAACTCAGTTCAAACAGCAAAATTTCGCTTTAAGAGCAGGTTACATAAACTAATAGTCACGGCTATGGTCACGGTTATTTTCTCGGAAGAAGAGGAAGAACAAGCCAGCTCTAAGAATTCAGAGAAGGAACACTCTCCTACCCCTCAGGAAGACTCGTCGCAGGAGGAGGACACCATTAGTGCTCAGTCTGCTTCCACGGACCAGCCTCACTCCCCCAGGATTACGGCAGTCCAACGTCAGATGGAGGATCACAGCATTAGCCAAATGAATGCGGGGACGGAAGCGAAAGCTCAAGGAACGGCGGAACCTTAGCAAGGTATGGCTCAGTCAGACCAGGCGAAGAAATGGCCGGACAATCTCTATCGCAATCTATTGCAGCTCAGGCTCCCCCCAGGAGTCAAGCCCACGGATGTTCAAGATGGTCTGATGGTGGAATGGGTACGTGAATCGGACGAGGAGAAGGATCCTGGCGATGATGAACCCGGGTAAAGACCACACAGCGTTTGGAGCTCCCAGGCAGGCCTCTGGTTTTTGGTTTACTGTTTGTTTTTTGATTGCACATCAAGACTCTATGCACGGCGACATCTAGTTAGCAGTCTAGGCTAGCAATTTTAAGTTGTCTTGTTAATTGTCCAGTTTTAGTATGACAGGTCTATGTAATCTGGTTGTAAGTTTTTTTGTATTTCTGCTCTTGATTCACAAGTTGGGAATATGCTGTAAGAGCAGCAAACAATCTTAGTTCAGTAATGGTTTCTTGACAGAGAGAGATTCATGACTCTCTCAGAGGGTAACTCCTCTATGTAAATATCTTTTTCTTTTTAATATATATAGAACAATCTTTACCCAAAAAAAAAAAAAAAAAAAAAATTCATTTTTTTAGATTTCATTCATTCCTTCAATTTTGTTTCAATGTTTGATTTTCCTTTTATTTTTGTGACATTAAATTTTCAATTTAATTCTTCTTAATTTGAATCTTGATTTTCTGTGTTGACTTTTTTTTTTTAAATTTTTTGATTTGCTTGTATTTTCTTACCTTTTATCTTTGATTTATATTCATTTTTTTAGTTTTGTTATTAAAAAATCATAAAATTTAAAAATCTAAAAAGACATAAAAAAATTTAAAATCTAAAAATTAAAAAACATTTAAAAAATCTACGAATTTAAAGTTTTTGGTGACCTCAGAATTACTAAGGAATTAAATTAAATGGATTCACGTTAATTAAATTTAATGTGGCCTCTGGCCCATTAAAATTTTTATTCTATTAACCCTTTTGATTTATTTTATTTTTTCAATTCGTCTAAGGAATAATTAAACGGTTTATCTAAAGTTTCTTGGTTTCTTTTCATGGTAAGTATTCCTTGGTTTCTTTTCATGGTAAGTAATTTTTCTATGGTCAAGGTGCGATAAACGTTTTAAATCATATTCACTGTTGGAGAAAGTTAATTGAGTCTAGATCCAGGCAGTTAATGAAGATCATTTTAAATCCGGAATATCTTGCATGTTAAAGTTTTGGGCATTTACATTAATTGTTCATGATCGCCGCTTTGCCACATCTATACGTTTTCTCTGGATGACTTGTTATTACTTAGTCTATGGTTAATTCAATATAAAAGGCACTGGTTTGTAGTTATTTATATCTTGTAATCGTGTCTTGTCTTGTCTATCTATTGTAATTAACCGAGGCTTGCTTTAAATTCATCATGTTGTTCATCATTAAAATCTCCTAGAGCCTGTGTTCCATAGGCTTTCCCATCCATTTACCTTAGGGACTACCCCCCTTGACTTGCCTAGGAGAGAGTCTAAACGGAGTGAGTAAGGATCAAGAGTGACAGCCCTTACTCTGAGCATTGTCGTAGTGCCTAGACACTTTGTGCGACAACAAGACCAATGCCTTTAGATTTAATTACTTGCACAATATGAATCAAATTTTCATGTTAATAGATGAACAACTGCTACGTGATGCAAACTCTATCCTATATGGAGTGCAAACCTAGATCTATGTGAGGTGCAAGATCTTGGTTTCTTTTAATTATATGCCTACTTTAGATGAATCCTTCTCCTCAATACTTTTGAAGCTAATCTCGAACGCAAGGTGTAGAGAGAAGTCCAAGGGAAGGAGGCTAAGATCTCATTAACGATACTTCCCGTGGAGTTCTAACCACCCTAGTGCCTCCATTCCTACAAGGGATTACCCACAAGAGAACTGCAAGGTCACTATGTTAACCGCTGGTGAGGGTCTAAACTTCACAAACTGTGTGGAGAAGGTGGTCCTATCTTTCTTACGACCAAGCTTATGTTTGGAGGTATGTTTTAGAAATGCACTTCTAAGTCTAGAATGAAGATGCAAGATATGAATGATTGCTTCAATGAGATTATTTGATGTATTAAGTACTCCAACAAGGTAAATTACTTGATATCCAAATGCTTATAGTGATATTCAATACAAGAGCAATTAGATGAAGTACTTAGAGAGCAATTAAAAGACTATCTCAATAAAACAAGATAAACTATTCCAATGAAACACAATTAGCAATTCCAATTACTTCTGGATCTTATTAGATTGTTTTAGAGCACAAATAATGAGAGCAATATATATTTATGTTACTTAGTATTTAGAAACAATATCCTCTCATTAATTATGTTATGAACCAATTAGATACCGGAGTAATTTCTTGTAGGCACAATTCATAACAAGCATATCAAAATATGAGATTGCTAACAGTAATTTGCCAAGAATGCAAGGATGCAAAATGCAATTAGCACTTTAACAATGAGAGAGATACTCTAACGCCAATGCAATGCTTTGCAATGGTGCAAGAAGAGATGTAAGAGATGCAATGGAAGGCTATTGTTAAGACACCAATGCAACTTAGGATATCCAAAAGCTCCTTTTACACTATATCACTGTTATAGATCAGCCCACAAATTTATGCAATATCAATCCCACAATTTACTTGAATGCAATCACAAATAAATTATGAAATGAATTTTAGGATTATAAGGCTTATTAGAATTCAATCTTAGGCACTTATTTCAAATATGATAATACCTCTTTAACAATGATATCAGTCCAGTATTTTGATTGCAAATGAGACAAAACAATGACAGATTTGCTCTTAAGTTTATTGGTGAATTACTCTAGGATCTTAAGGTTGCTTAGATTAGTTTTAGAACCTTTTCTTAATGATCATGTTTCACTACTTATGCCACTTATGCCACTGTTGTTAACACTTCAGATCTGATGCAAATTTTGACAGTGAAGAGAAGGATTAGGATAAGTGGAACAAACCCTTAGGCCTAGTGGCCTATGCCAAGTTTGGGGATAAGAGAGAAATCACTCCTGCAATGCTTGCACTCACAAAATGTTAGCTTGAAACACAAAGAGCAGACCCCTTGGACCACTGCAACCACAAATTATTAGCCCAACTACATATGCAAATAATGGATCAGACTTGTAGAGAACTATCTAATAAGGCTAGGGCTTAATATTTTGATGTTTTAACCTTGTAACCCTTCAAAAAAGACGTGCACACCAATGATTAGCCTTAAAACAAATGTATACAATGGATCTATCCCTCCAAGGGTTTTGTGACTTGTCTAGGGCTAGGAAGCCCAATGAGACTTGCGACCCAGTAGGAAAGAGGCTCTAGGCCTCACGGCCAGGGATTTTAGCCCTCCTTATGCTAGCGGCTAGGCCTCTGAGGGCTAGAGTAATGAAGTAAATGAACTTTTGGCCCTTGAAACCCTTCCTCAATGGATAATGAGCCTAAACAAGGTTAGCCCACAATTTGACAAAAATACAATGAGAAAACATTATAAATCGTTACCCAAATCCACTTTAAGCCTGCAAAACAAATTGTTAGCTCTTGAAATCACTTGCAACCAATTTTTAAAGTCTCCAAAGGTTGCGGCTAATGTTTCAAGGTCTAATTAGGCGTATGGATAGGGCTTATGGGCCTAATTGAGGCTATGACTAGGGTAAAATGGCCCTTTAGGGCTGTGGCCATGGCCTAGAGGCCTCAAAACCCTTGCAGCCACCACTTCCAAGCAATATGTGTCAATTTTAAGCCAAAAAATGACCTCCAACGCCAAGGAACCACCTACAAAAATTAATTTAGAAGACAAATACTCAAGAAAACCCTAGTTGTAACAACAAAAAAGCCCTCTAAGGGTAGCGAATTCCTCTTCTAAGCTAGGCGTTGCAAAAATAACACTTGGGTCTTGTAGCTTGAGGGTTTTAGACCTCAAATCAGACCTTGGTTGAACGACTTCTTCCTTCGGGCTGAACGATTCCTTCAAAGGTTGAGAACCCTTTCAAACCCTACCCGTCTAGGCTAGGTGAGGACCAGGATCTTCACACTTGAGTTTCTCTTTGAAAATTTGATCCTTTATCACCTACAAGATAAATAAGTAGAGCCCAAGACACAAGATCTAGAAAGTTTTAAAATAAAACCAAAAAATATTATTTACAGATAATATACAAGGGTTATAAATAATTTACAAAGTGTTTTACAATAATCTACAATGAAATTTTAACCCTAACCAGCGAATAAATATTTTTAGTCCAAGTATATTTTGAAAAATAATTTGATGGAAATAATTTTGAATTTGATGTACAAACCCAAACTCTGCACAATAGATCGTTAGATAAGCTCAAATTCCAAACAGGGTGTGGTCACCTCAAAGTCCATGAACTTGGGTTTTTCCCAAGGGCTGAATCACCTGAAAAGATCTCTACACACTTGAAAGATAGATTATCAGTGTCATAAGGGTTCGATTCACAAATAGGCTAGAGATCTAGAGATACCTGCTAGATCTACTAGCTTCTAAGTGTTTACTCAAGCCCAAAACATAAAGCAAGATACCTGTGCTAATAGATAGGCAAACCACTGGCCATACGATAATCTTCAATAATAGCATAAAATTAGAGAATTAAACCCATTCAACACATACCATGAATCATTGAGTGAGAAACACCTTGAATTGGAACCCGAAAGACTTTTTATTAATGCAAAAATACTCGCAGAGCTTAGTTCAGTACAAAATATTTTTAACATAGTTGATGTTTTTTTTTTAAATGAGGAGCTTGAGAGCTTCCTTATATAGAAAAAATGAGAGGGAATAACCACTCCAAGTGGAAATAACGGCTAGTTGCATCGATCCATGGCTTGATCTTGGAAGAAAAAATTTGATCCCTTGATTAACTGGCACAAATCCCCAAAAAATTTGACCTTCCTTGTTCACTGTGGAGGAGGGTGTCAAACTTTGACTTTTGGACCATGGAGGACCTCCAAAAAATAGAATTTTCATTACTTGTGCAAAATAATTATCTACTTAGCCCAAAAATTTGATTTGCTGGAGAAAAATAATCTTTTGGGTCCAATGAATTTCTGGATTGGGTCCTTATGCCTTGGAAATGAGACATTTAATTTTTGACTTGAATTATTTTCCTTTGAAAATAGCCTCAAATATTTTTTGATGAATTTTCCACATGGAGGGTATTTAATTTGCCCTTCATTTTATTTTTTGGATAATTTCTAGCTTATTTTATTTTTATTTTTAACAAAAAATAACATTAAAAAGACTCGAGGGGGTTAATTATTTTTCCACCTAGTGTATATAAATAATGTTTTGGTAATGATGTTCTAATTATGAGGAACCATTCACCAAAAATATTTCAAAACACATTTTTACATCAAATTATAATAATTCAACCCTTAGAAGGGGAAATACACATAATAGACATAGACCACATGAGACTCAACGAAATTCTGCAACAAGACACATGATCTAGTATGAAAAATAGTTAGACTCGATAAACACTAGGACTCACCTAAGACCTTGTCAGCTAGCTCCACCCTAAGTTTGGGTTATTTCTAGGAGAAAAACTTTGCCAATTATCTATGTTTAGAAACACAGATAATTGGGGAGGTTAAAAAACTCCATAGAGTGAAACCCTTTGAGAAGAATCATAGGCTTACCTAGGCATTGTTACATGTCTTAATAGTCATACTAGAATCATTTTTACAATAAACTTGCAGAATCTGGGTCACAATGATGACATTGACACAAAAATTTTGTTCCACTGTTGTATGTTGTGCTCCTTGGAATGTTGACATGTACATGGTCAATAGGGTTGATGTAATGTCATCAATGAATTGAGGACAAATAGGACTTATTAGCCTATCCATCCCCGTAGGCTATAGTCCACCCAAAAATACCCATTGTTGGGCAAGTTTTGGGGCAGTTAGGGTGAAAAAACCAGAATTGGGGTTTTGAGTAAAATTACTCAACCATTCATGAAGTTGAAACCTTTCAAAGAAGACAATAAATAAAGTAGGATTGGATTCATTTTAATCATCATCATGGATCATCTTATATGTTTTCTTGAGCATTAGCTCTAAGGTCTTGAGACCCATTTCTATCATCAATTTCGGTGATGAAAGAATCCTCCCTAATTGGTACCAATTTATTTCCAAGTTGTTCTGGCACAGGGAAATCATGAGATGACAACAAATCTCTTGGAAATTTTTGGGAAATCGTCATTTGGTATTTGGAACAGCTTCTAGAAAGATTGTGGAATTCTTGGATCTGTCTTAATAGCACAGTAATTTCTATCTGAATAAAACACCGGCTCGTTCATCTTGGCATTGGATTAAGCGTTGCATGAGGGATAGCCTACGCAAGAATAAAGTATAATGTTGAAAGATTTAATTGTGGGACCGAGGTCTACTCTGGTTGTAGGAAGAGAGGAGGATACAACTTCATCCCAAATTGGGGCATCAAACATACTGCAAAATTGAAAAGCGTATGACGAAATCGTTGTTGTGTAAGTCAGAAGCATTGCAAGCTTGGAATCTTGCCACAAGGAGATTTTGACAGACTACCCGTTCCAACAAGATTAAATATCGCTGAGGAAGTCTCGACTTCTACCAATCGTCTAGTTATATTAGTCAAATTATGTTCAATCGTTTTGTTAGAAGACTTCGTTGATCTGTGGACTATTATGACTTGTGGAACCTCTAATTTGGGACCTGGGTAATACCTTGCTTATCTATTGATGTTTGTGACCATTGTGGGTCCGCAAATTTTATGGAATTTGATATGAATTAACGTTTGGTTGATATAATGTTGGTTGAATACTTTCGTTGAATTAGATATTTCTGTGTTTATTCGTTGTGGGCCCGTTGTTTGGAAAAAAAATAAATTTGACAAAATTAATGTTTGTGGAATGCCTTCATTGTTATGTGCACTTTGATTAATTATTTGCAAATGCTTATTACAAAAGAATACTTTGATGAGAGTAAATGAATGAAACAAGGATTGATAAAAACCCTAACATCTGAAGAAATTTAGGGTAAAATTAACATAGCACATTACAGTGGTATCAGAGCATTGGAATATATCTAGCCTATAAGATTGGTGCATGTTTTTGGGAGATACAAGTAATGTTACAAGAAGAGTAAGGGTAATCGTAGGGAAGCCATGGAGGGTATGGAGGAACGAGGGGATCCAAACACCTAGGATCTCTTACATGTATTGATACATGGACAAACATAAATCTCAAATTTAATATTACAAGGGCTACAACAAGGACATCAAATAATGCACACTTTGGCCTAGGGTCAGCAACAACTTGCTGAACTGATAACTCATCTCACAAGTAATGAAAATGTTGCTTGCAACAATAGGACTAACATGGAAGGGAGTGGGGATCATAATCTTGGTCCTCCTAACACTAGGGAAACCAACAAAAGGAGTCCTCGATCATTGCTTCCTCAATTCACGAATAATCAAGTCATGACAAACCAAGAAATTGTTGAACCAAATAGACAGTTGGATGGATATTTTCTGGAATATGCTGCGCTAGAAGAAAACACATGAACTGCTATGACCTTCAACAAATATCGTAATTTCAGATTCAGGAATAGATCGAGGGGACAACCCAATTCCGATCTAATACGCAAGGTGAGTAAATGCTCCCTTCCCTCATTTGATTGATCATCTAAATGTAGAGCGACGACTTGGGTGCAAAAATTGGACACCTACTTCAGACTCAATCCTATGGATGAAGCAGTCGCATTTCAATTTGCCACATTACATTTAGAAGGGGAAGCACACGAGTGGTGGTATCATGGTCTAGTAACTTTGGGGCATACCAACATCATTTCTTATGAATATTTTACACAAAGAATGATAGAAAGATTTGACTGAAAGAACCCAAAAATCAACTTGAGAGAACTGACACTACTTAAGAAAACAGGGTCACATGAAGAGTTTATTGTAGAATTTGAATGCATTGCAGTTATGGTAACAAATATATATGAAGAACTTTTAGTTATGCTTTTTACTGAAGCATTAGCTAAGCCCCTACAAGGATGGGTCAAAGTATTCAATCCCACCACTCTTCAAGAAGCCATCAAGAAGACTCCAGACTTGAAAAATTTAGCCGCTAAAGCGAAGGCTCCATCCAAGCCTTTCATCCCTCCAAAAGATAAAGAGAAGAAGCATTTCCAACGTGATGGGCCCAAAAGAGATAGACTCGATGAGGAAAATTGAAGCGAACTAAGGAGGAAAAAACTATGTTTTACTTGCAAGGAACCATCGGAACCTAGTCATTGTTGTTTAGGAAAGGGGAAGATTCACTACATCAAAGTACTCTCTGATGACAAAGAAGATAAAGAGGCCACCCCAAATACCAATGAAGGACCACCGCAGAAGGAAGCGAAGGAAGAAGAAAAGCTTGAAAACTCCAAAGAAGAATTGCCATAAGAGGAAAGGCTCAACAGAGAAAAGAAGACACGACCATAGGTCAAGATTGCAACCATTTCAAGCACGCCCAAGTATTACACCTTGAGGGATAGGGGAGTCATCAAGGGACAACACATCACAACCCTAATTGATGGAGGAACTATGTACAACTTCATTGATGCAACACTAGTAGCTAAAAGGGGACTTCCCACTGAAGAGTTCGAGGGCTTGGATGTGATAGTTGCGAACAGATACAATTTGGATTGCACATGAATGATCCCAGGTTTGAGTGTAACTCAGGGTAACTATAGTTTTACCAATGATTTCTATGTAACAGATCTTGTAGACCTCAACATGGTACTGGGAGTTCAATGGTTATATTCATTGAGAAAACATACGATGGATTACCAAGCATTGGAAATGGAATTTAGAGCACCAAATGGCAGGGTGATCATATTAAGAGGCATGTCAAATGGTGGGCTGCAGTTCGTTTCAGCCAGAAGGATGGAAGCCTCTTGTATGCACGGGGATATATCATACACAACAAAATGCAAGGTTTATGGCCCAAAAGACCCTCGACAATGACAAACCACAATACAAGGTAGATATTCAATAAGTGTTGGACAAGCACACTCTAGTGTTTGGTGACATTCCTCCAAGATTGCCTCCTAAAAGAGGATTCGAGCACACTATAGAACTGGAAGAGGGAGCTAAGCCCGTGATCACCACACCTTACCGACATCCAAATAAATTCAAGGACGAAATAGAAAATACCATCCATGATTTGTTAGAAATGGGCCACATTAGACCTAGCTCGAGTTCATTCACCTCATCTGTGGTCTTCGTAAAGAAGAAGGATGGTGCGTGGAGAATGTGCATTGATTACTAAGCACTCAACAAGAAAACTATGAAAAGTGGGTATCCTATCCCCAAGATCAATGAATTATTGAACGAACTTCACGAGGTAGTTTACTTTTCAAAAATTGACTTATGATCAAGGTACCATCAAATCAAAGTTTGAGAAGAGGATGTGCCAAAAATGACATTTTGATGTCACTATGGAGACTTCGAATTTTTGGTCATGTTGTTTGGGCTAATTCCCTTCAATAATTTTGCCCAGATTTTCTTGCTATGGATTTCTAGTTTCAGGCATCTAGATTGTACTTAGATTTTCGTTGTTGCATAATAATAAAAACCCTCATTGCTACACTGGTTTTCCCAGGTTGGGTTTTCCCGAGGACATTTGTCCAAAAATAATTGTCTCATATTTTATGTGTGTGTACTAGCATTTCTATGTTTTCAATGCTATTTATTTTATGTTGTTTTATTTGTGAATACTACAATGTGTTTATTTCGATGTTGTCATAGCAATAAATTGAATAATTAATTTATCATTTAGGAGAAATAATACCAGTTGCTACAATAGGATTCCATATTGGAATTTTCACAACTTATGACTTTGATATCGAATATGTGAAGGGAAAGGAGAATGTTGTGGCCGATGCACTCTCCAGAAAACCAGCGACATGTGCCCTCATGGAAATCACGAAAGATTAGAAGGCACACCTTGCAAGAGAATATGCAAAGGATGTAATGTTCCAAAATCGAAAAAACAGTGATATGAAAGGAAATAGGAAATTTACACCACAATTTAATAAAAAGAAATTAGTAAACGCACAAAACAATCAGAAATATGGAAGCAACTGAGCCATCTTATTATAACGGGTGCAAGAGTACAAATATATGGAAGGAATACACTTGTGCTTGTCTATTTTTTGGCAAGTAGATCAATTCCCAAGTAAAACAATGATAACCCAGAAACTGTACAACTGCTGCTCTATGCTGCCCCAGCAAATATCCACTGTCTGCTGCAAATATATGGTTGAAAACCCCACCTCCGGTGCTCAGAAAATTATGCAAGTTTATATTTGAGGTCCCTGCCAAAAACCCAGAAATAGTTTGGCCTAGTTTTGACCTTGCAAAATCGACCTCCAAAAAGACACTACATAGTCCCCAACAATTCTGCACTATCAGCTGCAAAGATACAGATGAACACCCCACCTCCGGTGCTCATAAAATTCTGCAAATTTATATCTGGGACCCTTGTCAAAAACCCAAAAAAACCCAAAAATGGTTTGGTCTGGTTTTGACATTCCAAAATCGACCCCCAAAAGGCCCTACACCCTCCAAATCTGCTGAAGCACATTGCCTGCCAATACACCAGCAAAATTCTCCCTAGACACTCTTGAAATGTAGAAATCAACTCCACCAATACTTCTCTTATTTCTCCTAGCAAGAAATAACCCCAATGGCTGAAATTCTATCTCCCACGTATGCCCAGTTTCTCTCTTCTATGTTGGCCACAAAGTATGTAAAATCATTCCTGAATATTGCTGCCACTTCCAGCTCTCAAACTCACCCAATAGCCAACAAATCTATTGAGCCTTCTTCTCCTAATTTATCCCAACAATAGCCCTCCAGAAGAATGCTGCAATGGCCACACTAGATCCATTACTGCATCCTTCGGAAATACGCACTAATGGGGCAAACTGAATACAAATGTTAGAAATCTTTCTACAAATCTCCTCCAAATGATAATGGATGAACCTCTCTCGGGTGGCACTCGAAGTCACTGAAGAAACGGTGAGTTCTCTGCTTGGAAAACTCTTGCTAAACAACAAGTGACCCGGCTAAATAGCTCGAGCAATAGAATCAAATTCGATAAGCCAAAAATTTCAAATGAAGTGTGTTTCCTTCCTTCTATAACTTTCATGGAGCCTTTCTTCCCTCCTTTTCTTCCCTCTCATGCATTTCGAATCATTGGCTTAGGGAGTGCGTATGTGGCCCCCACATATCATTAACAAAACAAAATAATAAAATTAACTTTCCTCTAACTCCTAAGTCTTCTATCAAAAATCAAATGGGCCCTGTCTTCACCAAAATTGCCCCCCAAAATGTAGAAATAAATCCTGTTGCAAAATAATATAGGAAGGGACATTATAATCCTTGCGAAAAATTTCTTGTCCTCAAGCAATGCCTGAACAAGTGCCCTCTCTGACTATTGATCACCACTGTAACCACCAATAATACCAAGGTCCGAAATGTACCATTGAGTCATCTCCAATCTCAACACTGTCCCGACATGAGGGAATCCCTCGATACTAGGATCCCGAGCCATCCTAATCAATGTGAAGCACACCTTGCTCCACTCGCTATCCAACCAAATACATGGATCAGAAGTTCTCTGCATACTAGCAATAAGTAGAGCATCATGATAATGTAGGACTCTGCCCAAATCCCTGTTGATTTTTGGTAGCATCAGATGTGCTCTAGCCCTCAAATTTGGTGGAGAGGCTAAGACACATGAGATCTCCAAGGCCCAGAAATGGTTTGGAGAAATTCCACCCAGATGAGGAGTTATTAAAATAATTAATATTTTTAATGGATTCGTATGTCTAAACTTAGGAAAATAACAATATGGGTGAGAAGGTTATAAGTGATGAGGGTCAAGTTGTTTTAATCTTAGCCATTGATTAGAGATTTAATATTGGCCATTGATTCGTCAATAGGAAAAGCATAAGAGGAGGCTTGAGGGTCAGTTGGAGACACACCAAGAGAGATCAAGTATTTGATTTTTTGGGGCGAGGTTTGCTGAAGAAATCGAGTTAGTGATCAGAGTTACAGTGAGGGGCAGTTTAGCAAGGGATTTTCATCCAAGGCTGAAGAATACATAGCAGAGGCAGCAGAGTGCCAGGACAGACAGGGCAAGCCCTAGAAGGGCTGACACAGAGGACGTAGAAGGTTGACGCAAGTGACGCAGAAGCCATAGAGGCTGACGCTGTTCCTCAGAGATAGCGTTGGGGAGATTCTGTGGGGCAAACTGGGAGTAGATTAGCATATTCTGAGCCGGGAGAGGGTGACACAGCTCCTAGAGGAGTGACGCAGTTTTTGAGCAGTGCTTGGAGCAGCTTTCACTGACCAACATAGGGAATAGCCGGAGTCACTATGGGGTTTGATCATCTGGTTGGTGATTTGCCAAAATATGTCTCCAGATAGAGGTACTACTGCCGAGGATATTCTCTGTTGGGTGAGCCATTTTCCCTAGTTGTATTCACGAAATCTGCTTAATAATACAAACACTCTATATGTTGCACTGATTTTCCCGAATTGGGTTTTTCCGGGGACAATTGTCCAAAAATAACGGTGTCCCTTGTGTTATTGTCTTAGTTTATTTCAGTGCATGATCTATATATTTGTGAAGGCTACAATAGTGTTTACTTCGATGTTTATGCAATTAAATAACTTGTTAATGTAAAGAACAAGTAGTAGATTGTAAACCAGTCATTGCAGTAGGGGTTTCTGATGTGTTAGATTCAGGAATTTTCACATGGTATCAGAGGGATTGCAGATCATAGACGACTGAAGACACCAGCCAAGAAATTCGGAGAATTTGTAGTAGAAAAGAAATTGTCTCGAGTGACAACATTGTTCCAAAGCCAGAGACGCAGAAGGAGTGCAGAGAAGGTGACGCAGAGGCTCATGCAGTGCTTGCGTCAACACTCTGAGCTAGTTGAAGGTGACGCTAGTTGGGATTAGCCCACACAGTAGCTGCGTCAGCTGTCTAGGCCAACACAGAGGTAGAGGGGAGCAGATCAGGCTTACACAGTGCCAAGTCATCTTTCTGAGCCAGGAAGGATTGACACAGTGGCCAGAAGGAGCTGATCCAACTTTCACTGTGATTGCGCAGAGCTAGAAGGGCTCAGATTCTTCAGTTGTCGGGGCTAAGGGAGCTAAATAGATTTCGATTTGAGGAGCTGGTGGGACATTGTGTCTGTTAGTGCAGAACAGTGTCTAAGGAGACTGAACCAAGGTAGAGGGAAGCACTACCTCAACAAATTTCTAGCTAAGAAATCTAGATCTAGGTTGCAGCAGAAAAGGAGGATTGGAGAGGAGTGATTCGACAGTTGGCCGGAGGATTTCTGAGAAGGAAATCAAGACTCAGAGGGATTCTAGAGAAGAGGAGCAGAGATGGCAGTGAACAGATTGAGGGATCAGGACAAATTGGACGGGGCTTCTAATTTTTTCATCTGGAAGGCTAAGATCCTGGAAATCCTAGATAAACATCACATCAAGGACTATGCCTTGAGAACAGTAGTTGTCCCAGTTGACCTTGATGCAAATGAGAAGTATGAGTACGCCCTTGCGAAGGCGAAATGCGTGATCTTAGACGGGGTCAAGAATCATGTAATACCACATATTGCTGAGAAGAACACGACAAGGGAGATGTGGCAGACCTTGACCACCTTATACCAAGGATCGTCCGTGTGGCAGAAGATGTTATTGGAAAATCAGCTGAGGTCATACCAGATGCAGAAAGGAGAGGATATAGATCCCTTCCTTCTTAGGTTGCAAGGGATTCGCGACTAGCTTACTTCCGTGGGGTATACATCGGATCCAGAGTTCATGGTCAGGACTGCTTTGAATGCAGTCTTCGAGGAGTGGGAGACATTTGTCCAAAGCATTTTGGGTAGAGCAACTCTCCCCAGTTGGGAGGATATGTGGGCAACTCTTCGACAGGAAGAGCTCAAGAGATTGACGAAAGAAAAAAGTAGTGGTAAGGGAGTTCGAGTCAAGAAGGAGGAGTAGGATGCAGCTCTCGCATCAGCGGGATAGTAGGGAGTACAAAAGAGGAAGAAGAAAGACATCTCCAAGGTCAAGTGTTTCAACTGTGGAGAGCTGGGACATTATGCCTCTCAGTTCCCTAGGAAGAAAGGCAAGGGAGAAGCTTCCAACTCAAAGATTTCTCCAGCAAAGGCGGAGAAGCATGTCTAGACTGATGACAATTGTGCCATGAGTTCTCATGCGCCTCTAGAAAAGAGGTGGGGAGACATGGAGCTATAGTTGAGAGGACTACAGAAGTAAGGCCAGGATCCTTGAGGTGCCTAAACTCTTAGATCACATCCAGCTGCGAAAGCCCTTAACGATAGTAGCATGATGACAGGTGTCAGGTGGAGCAAAGTGTGATGGAGCAATAAGGCAGTGCTAGAGTGCAGAAGTCTGTAGCAGCGCAGTGGAGGTTGCAGCAGTGCAAGAGGCACATAACAGGTTGCAACAGTGCAGTGATAACAGAGGGAGCACATGATAGAAATAGAGGTAGCTTCAGCATCACGAGGCTTCCAGACTGACCAGGATGTCAGTGATTGGGTGAAGTCAGTTACTTCTCGGTAATTGAGTTGCAGTGCAATAGTTAGCAGTGGTAGTGTTATGGGCAACATTTTGAGAGAGAGCTGCAGTACAAATGTAGCAGTGGAAGTGGTAGTGTCATGGGCAGCAGTACAGGAAGAAACTTTGTTGTGGATGTGAGGCAGCAGGCCTAGCATCAGCACAAAGGATCAATGCGAAGGATGAGTGTGATGCTTCTATGGTGAAGCATTGCTAGAGCATATTCCTCGCTAAGAGGGAGTGTTGATTTTTGATAGCATCGGATGTGATCTAGTCATAAAATTTGGTGGAGAGGCTAAGGCACATGAGATCTCCAAGACCCAGAAATCATTTGGAGAAATTCCATCTGGATGAGGAGTTATTAAAATAATTAATATTTTTAATGGGTTTTGTTGTCGCACAGATTGTCACGACAATGCTCTGACCGGGGGCTGTCACCTTGATCCCCGATCTCTCTGTTTAAGCCTGTCTCCTGCGGCTAAGGGGGGTAGACCCTATGGGATAACGAATGACCAACTGGGGACCAGTTGGGTTGGGAGACACGAGGGAGAACAAGCACTTAATTGATTTAGAAGATAATGGACCAGTGCCTGATTAAACGATCATTTATCAAATGCTGCAAAGATATGAACTCATTAACAATCGTTTTACCTTCAAACAACAAAGATTAACTTTTACCACATGCGAGATAATCATTAAATGCTTAATGGTTTAAAGATACTCTAGCAATTAAAAATTCGAAAGATAAAGTGCTTTAAACAATCACGTAAGATGCTAGCTAGAGATTACATTCATATAGTTAATCTTTGAATGAACATTTAAGCATGTTAAAAATGATAAACATTAATTCCCACGTCAAAATTTTAGCCTTAGCAGAAAAGATAAAACATAACAAATTCCTGAGCCAAGACTCAAACTGGCAAATTTTATTTTATTTTATTTATTTATTTATTTTTAAATCAAACAACTAACTAAATCTAAAAATCCAAAATCTAAACTAAAAAAAGAAACTTCTATGTCTTTTTATATTTTATATTTTTATGATTTTTTATTTTTATAATTTTTTATGATTTTAAAATTTTAATTTTAAAGAAACAAACTTACCATCTAACAAAAAATCGATTTTTGATAATTTTTTATAAATATTCAAAAATAGAAGTAAAACTAAAATCTAAAACTAAACTTAAATCTAAATTAAAAACTAAAATCTATTAAAAACAAAATGGAACTTTTTATGAATTTTTTTTGATTTAAATCCAACTTTAAACAGAAGTATAATAAAAATGCACTTTCAACTTTTTTTAATTTTTATTGATTAATAAAAATAAAACTTAAACTAAACTATAGAAATAAAATCTAGAACTTTTTTATGGTTTTTAAAAGCTTTATAATTTTTATAAATTTTAGTGATTATATTTTTAAATGAAAAACTAAAATAATTTAAATCCTAATACCAATCTAAAACTATATTTAAAGAAATCTAAAATAATATTAAAACTATATTCAAATTTCTGAGTCGAATATATAAAGAACCAAACAAAAGTTAAAAAAAAAAACTTACCCTACCTAAACTATATAGAGAAAATCTAAGACTAAAGGCTACCCCTTTTTTTTTTATTATATCAGACCAAAACCCAAAACTAAAATCGGAAATCACGTTGCACCCCCAAAAAAAAGATGACTTCTCCCTAGAGACGCAGAGCGTAGAACGCAGATACCTGTCTATGCACGTTAATACTTGAACGCAGATACCTGGCCCGTATGAGAAGAAACGAGTTTTCTTACAATGCAGTTTTGCAGATGACGGCAGACGGATAACGTTCATAGTTTCACAGCTTCCATCAGCTGGACGGCGGTGATAACAGGCTCAGACGACAGCGATGAATGTTTGCAATCGATGGGCAGATCAACACTTCAACACACATAATATATCACCTCGCCCGTATTAAAAAAAAAAGACGTGATTTAGTGCGGTTTAGCTTGACGGCAGATGCAAACTGCTGTTGGGAAGCCGTATATGGGTTCACGGGGTTCAAACCACAAGCGTGCAGGTTTTGCAATGCGTGGGTAAGGCAAGGAGCGACAACGACAAGGAATGGCCACAAAGTTCGATGGGTAAAAAGAGCAGCTGCGTGGATAAGGCAAGGTAATAGCAGCGTGAGATTGCTGACAGGAATGGGAAAGCGAACGATAGCTCAAGGATTGACGTTGAGGATGGGCAGTCTGATAACAATCGACAAATTGCAGAATTTAGCCCGGTAAATAACAATTGCAGGTGGCTGAAGCAGCTATGGAAGGTGGCAACAATAGTGAATAATAGTGACTGTAATCTAGTAACCTGATCACAATTTTTTTTTATCTTTCCCGCTCCAGAAACCTTGAAGAATTTCTCAAACCCTGTACCTGCAATCTGCAAAAGAAAACAAAGCCCAAAATAATATGCGTATAAAAAAAAATTTGAAACCCTAAATCAACCAAACAGTTGTAGCATTTACAGATCTATGGCTCTATAACAGCCAGATTTACCAGTGGCCATCAGTGATATTCTCAAAATTTTAGATTTATTATGAAATACTTCAGAAATTTCTCATGCAGATTAGAAAACAAACTTAAATGATAAACCCAGGATTGAAATTGGCTGGGCTCTGCAAGAAAATGCTTGCGGGAGTTGGCTGGTTCAGTCGAGAACTTCCCCAAACGCCCACTGGTTTTCTTCGATAAGGGTTTCCTGCACAGCTCACTTCAACCATCAATAAAGAGAGAAGAAGCAGTACTATATCTCAAATGCAATGGAGATACCTGCCATTACTTTAGAAAAACTAATACCATTCAAACCCTAGCAAGTGAACAAGATACCTATGCTCAACAATACTCTTCAATAAGCTGTTACTAATGGCTGAAAATTAAAATATGTAGAAAATAAAATAGCTCACAGCACTTCCAGAGAGTAACACCAGCAAGATTTCAACCCCAAATTCTTTCTTTATTAGCACCAGAAAAAGTTTACAAGAGAGCTTCTTCAACACAAGACTTCACAGATCGAATCATCTCAAATGACCCCTAGCACCCTATTTAAAGAAAAATTCCCAACGGCTAGTTCGAGTGATCCACGTCAAAATGATCTCGACCGTCGATGAAGATCAAGATATCTCTTAATCTCATCCGTCGAATTTTTAATGCATTAAAAAATTGAAATTCTGCATTTATTTACTCAAATATTTATTTTTATTATTTAAAGTTTTTTTCTATTTTATTATTTTTTATTTATTTTATTTTATTTTATTATTTTTATTTTTTATTATGGATCCTCGAACTTAGCCTCTGGAAAAATTCCCTAGGACCTAGGACTTAAGAGGGGAAAAACATTTCTAACCCTCTAGACACTTTACATCATGATTTTTTACAATTTTACATCTCAAGGGGGGAAAAGCCCTTTGACATAGACCCTCATAGACCACCCAGTTCTGCGACCAAACATAATCTATCAGATTAACACACTAGGATTCTCCTAAGACTCTAATGACAAAATTCATTCCGGCTTTGGGGTCAAGTTGAAGGAAAACTCTGCCGATCATGGATTAGTGAGACGAAAAACCTTCCGGAACATAGATTATCACTAGAAAATTAGGTCCACCTAGGCATTTTGCATACATGACTCAACTCTGCTAAGACTATTTACAATTCAACATGCAGACTGGGTTTACAACTTAATATGATCAAGTGGATGATGACTGTCGAATGGCACAGACATGTCGATCAAGCACTATCCCTTTTGTGAAGAAATAGGGGTGTACTGCTATGGGTAGTTGACACGCAGTGGTCAACAGGTTCCTAAGTCTAAACTTAGGAAAATAAAAATATTAATGTGTATTAATAAAAATATGGGTGAGAAGGTTCCAAGTGACGAGGATCAAGTTGTTTTAATCTTAGCCATTGATTAGAGATTTAACCTCGGCCATTGATTTGTCAATAGGAAAAGTATAAGAGGAGGCTTGAGGGTTAGTTGGAGACACACCAAGAGAGATCAAGAATTGGATTTTCTGCGGCGAGGTTTGCTGAGGAAATCGAGTTAGTGATTATAGTTGCAGTGAGGGGCAGTTCAGCAAGGGGTTTTCATCTGAGGCTGAAGAATACATAGCAGAGAGGCAATACAGTGCTGGGAGAGATAGCGCAGGCCCTAGAAGGGCTAACACAGAGGCCGAAGAGCTGATGCAGAGGATGTAGAAGGCTAATGCAGGTGTCGCAAAAGCTATAGAGGCTAACATTGGGGGGATTCTATGGGGTAAACTTGGAGCAGATCAACAGATTCTGAAACGAGAGAGGGTGATGTAACTCCTAGAGTAGTGACGTAGTACCTGAGCAGTGCTTGGATTAGATTTTGTTGTCCAACATAGGGAATAGTCGAAGTCACTGTGGGGTTTGATCCTTCGATTGTTGATTTGTCGGAATATCTATCTCCGGATAGAGGTGCTACTGTCGAGGATATTCTCTATTGGGTGAGCCATTTCTAGCACCCTAGTTGTATTCACGAAATCTTCTTAATGATACAAACCCTCTATATGTTGCATCGATTTTCCTGAATTGGGTTCTTCGAGGGACAATTGTCCAAAAATAACGGTGCCCCTTGTGTTATTGTCTCAATTTATTTTAGTGCATGATTTGTATATTTTTGAAGGTTGCAATAGTGTTTACTTTGATGTTTATGCAATTAAATAACTTGTTAGTGTAAAGAACAAGTAGGAGATTGTAAACTAGTAATTGCAGTAAGGGTTTTTGATGTGTTAGATTTAGGAATTTTCACACTCCCCATGAAATTTCCCTACTGAGTAGTCCATCTCATGCACTACAAGAGTAAACTCCTGAAGATGCAATCCAATTCTAGTGGAATGGAACCTTTGTCTACCCGAACCTCCTTTGATCTCCTCCTGTCCATCACCCTGCCACATCAGTGAAGTTCCCCACACCATAAATGAATCACTATAACCAAATGGAAGATTTGGATGATCCTCCCCTGTAGAAACTATCTCACATCTGCGGGTAGCTTAATTGCTCAACCATGTTATGCCAAAATCCCCTGTCCATCGCAAAAGGAACCTATCCTACTAACATCATGACACTCTAGTCATGACTGACTGCCTAGCATGCTTCTACCAGAGCCTCCTGTCCCATAACTCTCGGCCATAATATATGCGATGATCGGGGTTAGGCCAATCTTGCCAAAGCGACTCAACAGTGCTAGTCTATCACTCCATGGCTAGCCCCAATCTTAAGCAACAATCTACCTTGTCCTATGGTGAGGGCTTTGGTAATCCCCCATGTGTTCACCTGTGAATGAATCAGTGTGCCTGTTATCCTGACCATGCTCACTAAGGAGTGGAGTATCCCACCATTTCACTGGATCTGTGGATCCCATAACCATACTAGAGGTCCACAACCCCCAATCCTCTCTACTTGCCATTGTGATATGCTACTAGTTGTTGAGACCCCTCTGTGCCCTGTCTCTGCCTCCTATAGGTATCCAATAAGGTAGGCATCGAGCATCAAGAACTCATGCCGCGAATATCGAGTTGCTCTTTGCTTGCCAAATCACACAGCAACATCTGCTATCCCAGCTCCTCATGATGTGCCCTAGTACTGCTGGAAGCCTAAGCATCATCTTGTCAACAAGCACTATCGTCCTCTGCACCTCATGCTCACCTAACACCTCGAGTTGTCCAGCTGAAAAAGCACCATGTAACTCCCTTTTAGTCACCTCCCCAAGTGTGAGCCTAGGGGTGGAACATATGCTACCTCGACAATCAACCATGCCATCCCTAAGCTTGTAATCATCAACTCATGCACCTACCAAGTGTCTCAATTGGAGAGTCTCCTCTGGGTCCATGACACATGGTGTCTCATTCAATTGCCTAGGGCGAGTCTCCCATGCCCTGCTGCCTGAATGGAGAGTGTCAAAGGGAATCACCCAAACCCTTTGCGACTGTAAGCAACACTGGAGGATGATGGGTGGGTATGTCCCAAAGAGTATGATCAAGAGTCTACTAGAATGCTTAGAGTAATCCTACAGACGACCGTCTCTTTGCCTCAGATCCATTGATAACCCCCTCGAGGCCTTACCTCCACTAGACATGGTGTCCCCAGATACTCAACAATGTCCTCATCGACCCTAAGTGAGTTGCATCCAATGGTACACCTACTGTTCCTATCCATAAGTCTCCCTGGAGGCAATGCTCCAAGAGCTTGTTGTGCCACATCATGTGTCACTGCATATCACCAAGTACCACCGCACTCCTCGACATGCCACTTTACGTCACAACCTGTCCCTGTACACCACTAGATACCCCCGACTACGACTATACCATCCTGTGTCATGCCTGTGCCACTGCACCTGTCACTCCCTGCATGTCCTCAATGTGATGCGAGTCACTCATCCTACCCCACAGTGTAAATCGACATGCTGTGGTATACCACCATGCATCTCCATGCTCCTCTGCAGGCCACTACTTCTTGTTGAATAGCCTTGTACACCACTGGGCGCTATGGCCTAGAATTGGGTCTGTATGCATCAAGCCACATCCCTCTATATAGCACTGGAATCTATGACCTGACTCTGTGCACTCTTATGTATCACTGCCTACTGCCATACCACCCTGTAACATATGGTATCCTGCATGTGCCAAAATGTTTGCCACTCTGCTAGTGACCCCACCACGACACACGTCATTCCCCCTTGTCCATCTTGGTAGACTTGAGCGCCCTAACTCCACTCCTGCTAGAGGGGATATTTTTGCTGTGTCGATCCTCTCTGATCCTTGAGTCCTAAACCTCAATGGGAGAACATCGTCTCCATACAATATCTGGTCTGGTGGCCTACCCATGCCACCTCCTCCAACCAACTCTTGCCAGAGAATGCTAATCATCTTGCAACCCCATGTGCAACCAACATGCCAATACAATCCATGGAGCTTGTTGGCTTAGGGGTCTTGACCCAAGTTCGGAGTTAGCTGCGCCAACCAACAAAACCTTACACTACTGGCGCTTTCGAAAACAACCCACGTAACGCAGGCTGGAGTCTCACCTGAAGCAGTATGGGGGGATGCAAGAACCAAGTTTTTGCATCCAGAGACTAGTATGATGTCTTTCAACGCCTTAGATCTGCCTTCACGCATATCGATAAACTCTTAGGGCATGTTGTCACAACTCTGTTAAGGCATTCTTCAGACCTTCGCGAAGGCCTGTGATTAGTCCTTGTGGACCTTTAACAGTCAATTTGCCTACTTACACGCATCAGGGAATAGTTCTAAATTAGTGTTCGCGTAGATTTACTTAAGTCAGTAGTAAACATAAGAGAAATCACCAGTCTTCGTGAAAGTATTTAATCATACATTGCATACATCATTAATACTTATTCAAGAGAATCGTGTAATATTCAATCAATATCTCATAAAACAAATCATTTGTCAGCAACATATAACATTAACAAAGATAAACAAAAATACTCAGGAATTCTTCGAAAAACTGTCTTTATTGATCTTCAATTCAAGATTACAGACTCAAACTACCCTGCGCACACAGTTGTAGGGGTCTGCGCACTCAGCTGCAGACTCTACCTAGGCCTTCGCTCACTCTACTGCAGAGCTTTTCTTTCCCTATCTAAGCGTAGGAAGCAGAGTCTTCCTGCCTAGCTTCAATCAACCTGATTCCTTATCTCCGATCCACCTCTTGTTACCTCTTTCTTTCGCTAAGACTCATTATTTATAGACTTTTTTCATACAATACCATGGTCCGCAAACCTTGGGTGAATCTCAAAACCAACTCAAAACTTTACATAAAACAAGGGGCTAAGCCCCTTTGACTCTTATTTGTCTACGTGCTCCACATCCACAAATCGCGGAGACTTTACATTATTTACAAAATTGTACCAAAATTTGGGTTATCTCAACCCCAAACTAACCCAGGGGACCCCATCCCAATAGGCCCCCAACACAAAGATCTTGACTCACCCTCAAGTCACTCTACTGGCATCGCGATTTTACTGTGAAGATCCCCCAGCTCCACCTGTATCACTGCAACTTCAGCAGCGCTCTGTGTCGCTAGCTGTCGAACCTCCTCAACTAATTTTTTAGTGGTTGGTCCTTCTACTGCTGGTCTCATCATCTGCTGTGTCTGCTGCATTCCCTTAAGCTTATCTTGAATGGAGAGCATGACTTGATAAGCCTCCTCTAACCAAGGCTGCAACCTCGCCTTTAGCAAGGCCTCTTTCTTCTGCGCTTCCTCTACTTGTGCCAGTAACTTATTTCCTTCTTGTAACTTGGCAAGGTGTTACGCTGGTGCTAAGGTGTGCGCAGTCGCCCTGACCTCATCGTATTGGCGTTGCATCTCCCTTACCTCTGTGTTCAATCTCTGCAGGTTTGGATCCTCCTACATATTGGTCAATAGCTCCGTAGCCTGCTCGAACAGTGTTGCACAGTCAATGACTGTGGCATCCAAGGTAGCCATGCCTTCCTTTATTGCGAGTCTGTGCTGCTCGCGGACCTCAGGCAGAGTTGTGGGCTGCAATTTCAACTGCAGCTCTGCAATCTTCATGTTGAACTCGAAAGTTACTCGTCCAACTTCTACTTTAGCCTCACGCACACCAACGGCTAATTTTCTGATTTTGGCTTCAAGTTGCGCATCCTTCGGGATGTGAAGTTCAGGCACTGTCTTACAGGTGTCCACTACTACTGACTCTGGGCTTGAACTACGTGCTTGATGTGCCTCCTTTACCTTTAGAGCCTGTGTCTTTTCTACAAACATTTGTTCATTGTTGAATTTGTACTCATTTATGAGGTTGAGGGCATGTTGCTCCCTGGTTCTCAATTCATCTGCCACCCCCTTGTGCAGCACATGAAGGGTTTTTCATTGGAGAGCGCTGCTATATTCAGTCCTATGTCCTTGATTTTACTAAGTATAACGCAATCCTTGATAGACTCTGCACAAATGGACCCATTTGGCAACAGTATAGTTCTGAGATCTAGGGTCCTTACTAGCTCTGCTACTTGGCTTGTCCTGGGTTTCGGGCTCGCTTGCTCCGCTCTCGCTTGTCCAACGTCGGCCTTTATTCTACTTGTTTGGATCTACAAGTCGCGTAGATCCTTCTGGACGCTCCCTAGTGTCTGCATGTATTGCTACTCAAACCACTACAACACTTTTGTCGTTGTATCCTTGACTTTATCGCCGATCTCATCAAGATCTCTTTCTATCAACACCATGGGATCAACCTGTGTTTTATCAGATTTCTATTTTTTTTGTGTTCCACCCTACAGCTCCCTGCCACATCTTTCAAAATAAATGGGGTGCTCTTTCCCTCATCACCACCTTTGCCTTGGCCTGAAATCTCTTCTTCCTCTGTTTCTAGCAAAAGTGACTTATCATCTTTCTGTGACTCATGCTATTCTTTTTCTGCCTGCTCCTCAGCAGCGTGTTCTTGCTCTATGCGATCCTTTTCTGTAGCTTCCTTCTTTTTTTGTTCTGCTAGGGTACGCACAACTTTCTTAGCGGCCTCCTTTCTTTTCTGCGCAACAAAACTTTCTACACCCGTGCTTGTTCCAACATCTAATTCTGATGGGGTGCGCCACTTTCCAGGCCATAATGCTACAATCTCCTGCACATCCGTTTCTGACACCAAATAAGGAAACTGGTGTCATTTTTGCTTTGGATCTTTCTGCGCTTGGATATAGACTTTGTGGAAGTCAACCTTGAACGTCACCGTGTAGGTTGACAATTGCATGAACAAGGTGGAGACAACCTTGGACATTGATTGATTTCCATATGGGGATCCATTTCCACAAAAGTCCAAAATATCTTTGTTTCTGTAATCGATGCGGCATCCTTCATAGACTATAGAGACGCGAATTGCATGGCCTCCGACAATCCTTCCTCAAGAGGAGGAAATTGGCTATCCTCCGACAATCTCCATGCAACGAGCACAATTGATAGAAACAACTAAGCATAGTGGAATGACTTGGTTTCCTCCTTGGCCTCACAGCAGATCGCTAGGAACTCCTGACAAAGGTACCTAGCCCAATTAAATTGTATGCCTTTCGTGCACTGCACAGCAAGTGAAACTACTGGTGCTGGTACTTTGTTCGTGCGACATTTTCGCATAATATTCCCTGCTAAAATCTGGGCAGCAAATTGAACTGCCTGGTCTGTAATAGAAAGAATGGAATACTCTTGCGACTTCTTGAGGAGGTCGTATTCCTTCTTCATCTTGTCTGCAAGCTCTTTCTCCCCAGTCTTCCCTCCAAACTCCTTGGCAAGGTTCGCGCCTTTGTAAGGAAACCGCGTGATTTTGTGAATCAATATGTTCGCGATGGGAATAAGATCTCCTAGCCATAAGAACCCATCATGCACCAGCGTGAGGAGCTGGTGCACACACAGTATTGATGTTAGAGCGGTGATAATGTGGCACTAGTAGCACATTCAACAATCCTGACTGCTCAACTCCGCGGACCCATGCCATCGGCTCTAAAGTTGTAACACTGGTTTCTTCATAATAAATCTTTCTCATATATTTGTCCGTTGCCAAATGTGGAAACTTAGAGTGGTCCGCGAGGTCCCAATCATCCATTTTTAACAATGGGATCTGCGTGAGTTGAGGACCTTCAAAGGGGACCTGCTCAGGCAGCAGGAGTGTGGATACTGTAAACTTCCCAGTATCGAGGTCCTTCGTTACCTTTGCTTTTCCCTTCCGCGGAGGAACATATTTTGGCAGCCTTGTCATGGGTTCCACCCCTTTGACATCAATATCCTCCGTTTCGTGGAATTCTTCCGCCTCCAGGTCCACTACTCTCTCTGGCTGCTTATCTTTCTTCTGCTTTGCCTGTGTTTTGGTATGCTTCCTTGGGGATGTGCGCACCAACACCTTTTTTTGCTTATCTTTCGCTGATTCTTTTGGCTTGGTTGGTTGGTTTTATCTAGTAGGGGTATGCTTCAGCCTAGGCGACCTCGGTGCCGTAGGCACCGTAGCCGGAGCTTCCATACTTACAACTTTCGGGGTTGCTGTGTCAGAGATAACTTCGCCAGCACTAACAGTGTCAGCAAGGCTTCGTGCAACATTTTCTCAAGAATAAGCTTGTGTTTTCTCTTAGGCAATTCGGAAAACATGGGGCTCGCAACTAAATCTTCCTAAACCGCTCGGCTCATAGGCAACAGACAATGAAATTCATTAACAATCCTTAGAGCGCAAAGTGTTCTCTGTTGGACTGGCACGCGTAATTTATAGGGTGTTTTGAATTCAAATCGGACCATTCTCCCCAATTTCTGATAATAAATGTTGTTTTGGCAGTAGATCTTCCAAGATTTTTGCCTCAATTGCCACCACCCTGCTCCACTTAACCGTCTTCTGGCCATCAAGTCATGAACAATAACTACAACGGTCATTTTCTTGTTGCATTGTGCGGTGCCTTTCCCCATGGCGTAGCTTCCTGAGCGCTGCTTCATGGGTTGCATCTTTATCATTCTTCGTGCAGCCTGCTCGCTGGGCAGTGTAGTTTATAGTCCCGCGCTCGCTTGCAACTGCTTGGAGCACTAAGACTATCTGGTTCCCATACAGTCATTATGCAGGATCCCCTATATACAACTTCAACCTGCTCCCATTCACTCTTCCCAGGAAGGGTTCCCCATTTAGCTTCGCAAGGTGAATTGTGCCTCCATCTATAATTTCTTTGACAATATATGGCCCTAACCAATGCATCTGGAATATACCCGGAAGTTTAGTGAATTTACTATCATATAACAACAAAAGATCGTTTACCTTGAATGTGTGAAGCTTGATGTGGTGATCATGCCACGCTTTTTCGCGTTCCTTTTGTACTTGTTGATGGAATCTTGCCAAAAATCGATCTCCTTCAAGCTCCATCAGCTGTGCGAGTCGTTCCTCCAAATCCTCGCGATCCACCATATCTGTCAGAGTTGCTATGCGCAGACTAGGCGCAATGTATTCCATCAGCATTATGGCTTCGACCTCATATACTAATCTGAACGGTGTTTGCCCTGTCAACTTCTTACAAGTAGTCCTATAAGCCCATAGCATTGTAGGTACGTGCACATCCTAGTCATTCTGCTGTACGTTACAGATCTTTATTAACACGTTCTTCAAAATCTTGTTGAAGGCTTCAACAATTCCGTTTTCTTGCGGGTGGTATGGCATACTCTTCTAATGGTAGACCTGGAATTCCTCAATCAATGCATTGATTATTTTGTTCAGAAAGTGTGTACCCCTGTCACTCATCAATACTTTTGGGCAGCCAAATCTGGTTAAGACATACTCAAACAAGAATTTTGCTGACGTAGCCCCTGTACAATCTTTAACCGGCTATGCTTCCACTCATCTGGTTAGATATTCTTTCGCAGTAATACTATAGCACGCACCTGTTTTCTTTCCAAGGGGCTGGATTGGCCCAACAAAGTCAATCGCCCACTTCTCAAATGCCTATAAGGATACCCAAGGATGTAGTGGTAACTCGTCCCTTCACGATGGTTTTCCAATTCTGAAATGCATCGCATCCCTTACAATACGCCTTGGAATCCTTGTGCAATGTTGGCCACCATAGACCTATGCGCAAAATCTTCTGCAATGCATAATGGCCTTGTTGTCGCACAGAGTGTCACGACAACGCTCAGACTGGGGGCTGTCACCCTGATCCCCGATCTCTCTGTTTAAGCCTGTCTCCCACGGCTAAGGGGGGTAGACCCTATGGGATAATGAATGACCAACTGGGGACCAGTTGGGTTGGGAGACACGAGAAAACAAGCACTAAAATGATTTTATTAAGATAACAGACCAGTGCCTTACGAAATGATTAAACGATTATTTACATAAATGTGAACTCATCAACAGTCGTTTACCATCAAACAACTCAAATAAAGTTTAAATTTTACCAACTGCGAGATAATGACTTAATGATACTCCAACAATTAAAATTTCGAAAGATAAAGTGCTTTAAACAACCACGTAAAATGCTAACTAGAGATCACATTCATGTAGTTAATCTTCAGATGAACATTAAGGCATGTTAAATATTAATTCCCACATTGAAATTTTAGCCTCAGCAGAAAAGATAAAACCCTAAAAATTCCCGAGCCAAGACTGAAATTGGCAAAAAATTTCCCAAAATATTTTTGATATTTTTCAGATAAAACAAAAAATA